>RXPK01000749.1:0-183211 GCA_004143645.1 Protaetia brevitarsis
TTATTCCACTAGTGCCGTAATAGGGTCTATTACAGCACTAGTTGGCGTAATAGAAATGGACATTTAAAGCAGTTTATTTTAAGTTTGTCACATTGCAACAGAAATGGAGATGTCAATATGACATTTTTAAGCAGTTTGAGGTTATTTATTAAAATTCATTGTAAGATTTATATTTTAATTAATCTTTAAATAGTACAACTATTATAACATTTATATTAACGTTGAATTATCTTTCGAAGTGATAGTGATACCGTGTGCAGTAGAAACATTCTGTTGAAAATTATCGTTCTCTGCGATAGTGATATTGCTTCTGTTGGAGTACTCAAACGTGAACCATTCCCAGAGTTCCAGGTAGATTACATTATTTTTCCTGTGCAAACATATTCCAACATCAATTTTATTTTTCATAGAAGAGGCAACGTAACCTTCAGCAACAGCCGTGCTTTTCCCACCTATGTTTTATAGTAAAATATCACCTCCATTATTGCTATATGTTCGCACTGGATCTTCTAAACAATGTCCTGTATAAAGATGGGATCTGGTAAATGAGAAAACTGCAATTTGTTAGGAACATTCCCATGGTTAATTACGATAGGGCTATTAATAACAGCCATGACGATAAGTAAAAAAAAACGTTGTGAGTAACTGTTTAGGCCGCAGATATTTATTTTTTATAAGTTCGATGCAGTTTACATCAGTCACTGCGACATTCTGGTACATTGTTTTTTGTTTAGGTATGTTGAGTATAAGGAATCGGAATGTATTAAGATCTTCCACACATATATTAATTAATTCTTCGCCTACAGGCTCCATTGTATCTATTTATCAAAAATAACCTAGAATATAAGAATTTACAAAAAGAGTAACGAAATAAAATCAACACTAACCTTATAGCTAAGTATATTTTATCATCGGCTTGTTTCAAAAATCTATGAATATCTTCTTCTTCTAAAATTTTAGATTTTTTTTTGTTTGATAACCCTTTAGATAGCCGTTTTATATGCTTGAAGTTTCATATATTTGATATATCCCATTTCTATGTACATTTAACACGATCTTAACATCGAATAAATCGACCATAATGATGACGATTTATAATCTTTACGTAGCATTTCAAAATAAGCAAGTAAGACGTTCTCAGAAATATGAAGAATTCCTTTTCTTTGCCACCATTTTTCAAATTTTTGTATCGCTTTTTGATATAGTATAGTGTACATTTCTCCGGAAGTAAATTATTAATGTTTTTTTCAGCAATTTGCCGTATTTCAGGCGGAGGTGCATGAAAAAGTGTACTTAGAACTCATATTAATATTTATAATATAGTTACTTTAGTAATATAATATATAAACAAATTTCAAAAATGTTCAATTTTAAATTAACTTTCAATTTAAATCTTGTGCCAAACCAAGTGACAACCGCCACAAAATTTCCCTAGATATAAATTTTTCTCGTTGCTTTTACAAAAAGAGAAATTTTTAAAACTAATTGCAAAAAAGCATAAAAGACACGTTTCATTTGACATTTAAAGCACTCATTCAGTTAAGAAACTCGTGGCTACGCCACTCGTTTTCTTAAACTCTGAATCGTACTTGAAACGTCAAAATGAAACTTGTCTTTTAATATACTATTTTTACCACTTGTTGATCAAATTGGGTTTTTGTAATTGTGTTTTCAAATAAAAATTCATTTAAATAGACCAGCTGCTGAAATATCATTTTTTATGGAATTTACCATTGCTAATAGGCACAATTTCCACTCTATCGCAAATTCTCTGTAAAGATAACGCCAAGTTGATTGATTTTCTATAATTATTTGAATCTTTTTTGAGTAGTAATAATAATAATAATATATAATAGTGGTATCATTTCGCATAAATACTAAATATTATTGTGATTACTAAAATAAAAAACAACGATCGTTAGTATAGAATGACAAATAAAAGTGGTTCCAAAACTGGACCTTGAGGTAGTCCCTGAATTAAAATTTACAAATGACACTAGTACCGAATGGAATAAATGATATTTTTTTGTGTATTTAACATCCCGTCTTTACAGATATTTCTTACATTTCATTTGTTAAATGTAAGTGTGTGACTGGTTACTAAAGGGCACAAGGGGCACGTGCCCACTCATCATTTTGAGGAAAAACTTTTAATTAAGGAAGAAAGGAAGGCCTATTCCTGATGTTCAAATAAACTACACTTCCACAAGTAAAACTCGAACTTACAATAGAGTATTTAATAAAAATATGAGTAGATGTACGCGGATGTTCACTAACAAATAAACTATTTTAATAAACAAGGGTTAAATGATTGAAAGCATATCGTAAAGAAGGCAAAGAAACACGAAAATTCCGTTTCTCACATGGAATGCTATGCGTGGATTTTAATGTTCTAGGCAAAGTGGACATACCGTGAATAGTTAGACAGTGCTTATTTGCGACATAAAATTAAGTACAACGAAGATGTGGAAAAAAATCGTCATATTTTGCGTCGGTTAATTATGTTGTATAAAAAAGTGTGAAATCTTATCCTATGTTGGACAGCGTAAAATTGATAAGTGAACTTTCAGTAATTTATGAGCGCGTTAGATGTGTGACGTAGGTGTTTTTGTCACTTTTAGGTGTTCATAAACACACCAACAACTTAAAAAAAAAGTTTGACGGAAACATTATAAACTGTTGGATATTATTGTAAACCCCCATGTCGACAGCAGAATGTGAACGATGTTTTCCACCTCAAACGCCAATTAAAACCTTTTCTGAGAAGCACAATGTTCAGAAGATCGACTTAACGCATTTTTACAGCAAAAGTCATTAGACGTCTTTTCCAGCATGAAAAATAGGAGAATAGATTTTTATGTACAAAAAATAGAAAAAGTTCTGTATTTTTCCCACCCTCTTTCATAATCACGAGCCGCCACTGTTTATAATATATTATAATACCTGGACTATACCTTTCAAAGTGAAATGAATGTCTTTTTCTTTAGCCTGCTGTAACAATTCTCGTTTGGCTTGACATAGTTTTGCTATCAGAACAATAATAGTTGGATTAAAATAACTGATTGAATTGAATTTATAATATAGGGAGAAAAGATGGTATTTTTAATCCCCTTTATGGAAACTTCACTTCAACCTCTGCTGTGCTAGAGTCTGTGCCTGTACAATAATCTTTGATAATGTTGGATAATTTACCAATGTTAGGTACAGGTATAGGCGTTGTCTTATATTGCAATCGTTAATGTAAATCAGTTGCATCTAGTTCTTGCTTTTGATGTCACTTTCTTGAGCTTTAGCATGTACATAATTTCAATTTTAGCTATCGATACTTCTTCATACATTGTTATATGTTTGTATACTCATATGTAATCTATGAAAAACAGTCAATTTTTCTTGTATATACTTGCGTGAACCCAACTTATTCTCAGTTCAAGGTCAGAAGATTTTAAATTACCAAACAAACTTTGCACAATATTACACCACTCAGATAATATTTACGTTATAGTATACATACACATCTTCGTCCGTCTCTTAACTCAAAAATAACAACAGGAAATATACTTGGCCACCTACGTAATACTTTAAAAAAGATTTCATTGTATTTATAACGCAGAACGAAACAAAAGAAAACGCCCTTGTTTGACGTAGTTGATGCGTAATAAATATTTCACCCCCTTTTGTCATCCCCCAACGGTGGACGATCGATACACGTGCTGTTGGTGGTGGTACGTCCTTACGAATAAGGGCAGATCCTGAAACTAAAACTGCTGAAGCGTGGAAGATACGAGGCGTTTTAGAAGCGAATAAAATAGATGTGACAAGTACTTTATTGTATTTTTTTTTGTTGTTGAAAGAGACAAGTTAAAAGTATCCGTTTGCAATGTATTACGGATTAATTGTTTGACGTACAAATTATGATCATACATAAGAATTATGTAGTCGGAAGACAGAGCCATCTGTATTATAATTTGTGAAACCAATGAAGGTTAACAGCGCCATCTGTTGTTTAATAGTTTAAGGGGCCGTTTAATTTCAAAATGGAAAAAAAAAAACATCTTTTTTTATTATATCAGAAGAAACACCTATTCATTAGTGATGACCATAATCGAATAATCATTCGGTTATCATTCATTGGAAGAGGATATGGTTGCAGGACTTTTTTTTTTAGAATCTCACTACCTTTTTTGTGCATAATTCCAATTCTTAATGTAATGACCTTTTTAATATGATATCATGTATGATTATCATTCATACAAATCGGTTCATAATCGATTATTACTCATAATCAGATAATGCCTTTTTCGTCATTCGATTATACCCATCATTGGGCATGGGCATTCATTGGTCATGTTTTAAAATAAGTCCCAAATATTTCTGATGAGTGGAAGTGGTAGGGTAAAAAAAATAATGTAATGTCTCACAACTTTCTAGTTTCCGATTGAGTTTTATCTGTTTTAGTGTAAGTAGAGTGGATAATAAAACATTGTGTCATTCTTCAAAAATAAATCATCAAAAATAATCGATTAATTTTACTGCAGATAAGTTTGCTGACGCCAATTAAGGCTCGTAATACCAAAGTAACAGAGGATCAAACTGTGTCATTAATTTTACCTTTTTGTCAAATAAATACAAAACATTGTAACTAGAATATGTTGGGTTGAACGTTTCATTCACCTGTAACAGCTATGAGTGAATATTTGCAATGGCGCAGCTAAGCAGAATTAATTGAATGCGAATGCCCGAAGGTTTTGCTTTCACGATATGACGGATAGATTCGTGAACATGCAAGGAGCCAAGCAATTTTAATATTTAAACAAATAACTTATTGCTGATCTATAGTTTAGTCTGATAGTTTTTTGTTTTGCTAAACAAAAAACTAACTGGACGTACGTTTCGATAGCAAAGCTATCATCATCAGCAGAAACACTGTGTTTTTGCTGATGATGATAGCTAGTTTGTGGTGAGGGGTTTAGGAGAAGTTTACAATGTATTGTAGTTGTTTCCAAAGAGTATTCCAGTGTTATTTATGTTGCTCTTTGACCTAGCTCCTTACCTGCTCTCGTGCTGTGTTTTTAGATACTTCTAGAACGATTCTGGGCCTGCATATGATGATTTCTTTCGTAAAAAAACGATGAGTTGGTTTTTTTTTTTCGTTTCCCTCGATTGCTGAATGTCGGGGCACTCCGAACAAATGACTTATTATTTGCTGTTTGTCAGGCTCATCAGTTTATTTATATTAGTAGATACAGTATTGGTCCTAGTATACTCCCTTGCGGTACATCTGCCTTTATTGTAGTACTGGACTGAATTCTTTTCCACTTCTTATTCTGTAGTGTGGTGTATTTCTTACGTAGTCTTTAAACCAACCCAATGCTACTCAGCATATTCGCACAATCCAGAATTGTGTTAACATTTTTCAATACTGATTTTTGAACGCTTTACTGAAACCTATAAAAGCACACATTTTGTAGGTACCCACATCTGATGCAACCTTACATACGTGATATACCATGTGATTCCAAAATGATTGTCGTAAGAAAAAAATGTTTTTCCGGAAATTATCTATACTTATATCATTTAATGAGCGAAGTTAGCTACATACAAATTTCATACATTAAATGATTTTCTTGACATTTAGCGACATTGGGCGTGCGTGTTTAGTATCTTTCGATTATTTATCTTTATAATTTTTTTCAAATCGTTTATATTTACATCTATATCACAACAATAGTATTCTGAATACTGTAAGAAAATAAGGGAATTATCTGTGGTAATAGCTCAACAAACAGGTAAAAAATTAATATTAACATTAAGTGAATAGTTTATAGCATTTTTAATTTATAGGCTTATCATACAACTCAGCGCAATGAGCTGTTAAAAGAAAGTTACATTTTATCCCTATAAAGTTTCTACGGTACAGGAACTATTACCATTTGATCACGAATAGGCGATTGGAATATTGTCATTGGTTTAATAACAATTTAAGGGACGATGACTTGCTAAACAAATCATTTTCTCGGATGAAGCCTGGTTTATCCAACAGATATATCAATTTAGAAACTATTGTATCTGGTCTGCAGAAAATCCACACGAATTTCGAGAAACGCAATTGCATCCGTAAAGTTGGAGTTGGTTTAGCTATGTCCAGGCAACGAAATATAGGGCAATTTTCTTCGAGAACTGGAAAGCCAACGTTACCACAATGTTGGGAATGGTTTATTGCAGAGTTACAAGAAATGAGCTTGAAGCAGGTTATTTTCAGCACGATATGCTCCAGCACATACTGCTCGACAAACCTGCCAATATCTTCAACAGTTTTTTGCTGAACAGTGTTCGTTAGAGCACAAGGTTGGTCACCAAGGATCGCCTGATCTAACCCATTAGATTACTTCATGTTCGGCTATCTAAAAAATACGATCTATAGAAACCGCATGCATACATGAGACTGAGAGATGCAGTTTTGTCACTAATATTATACTATTATATGTTTAATTTAAAGTAATAAAAAATTTAGTTAAACACCGTTAGTATGAATTGTAAAATCATAATTTAGTAAAGTTAAATTAATTACATTTCATTTTTTACAAGCAGAAACACCAATCCATAGTCGTTTATATAATGCGAATTAAATACGGTTACGTTTTCCTTATTTATGACAGATCCGTTTATTTTCTATGTTTCCCAACACTGACTTAGTTCAAACCTTCATTACAAACACGCGCATATACCCACAACCCTGTTACTATCTATAGGAGCGGTTTGAAATCATTTTGAATCTCTGTGTATAGTTTTTTATTTTAAAAAAGCTTTTTCGAATATCACAGCTTTTTGTAAATCGGACGAACCAAATCCACTCCCAAAAACACATTTTTTTTATATCACTTTTAATATCGGTATCAATTATATTCCAGTGTGTTAATGTTAATTTCAGAGTCAAATCCATGATCTTTATTTTGATCAACTTTTTTTACAATCTTTCATTATTCCTCTGGTGTAGCACCAATGTAGGTAGAGACTTAAATACATTCGTTGATGGACCTTCCTTATTTTCATTTTTGCCAGGTGAAATATATTTTTACGTATAAAATCACGCTAAATATATACTCAAAAAAGGAGGGTTAAAGAACTAATCACTCATATATGTAATTTCTTGTAGTCTATACCAAATCTTTTGTTATCCATTTCTCTTCTTACTTCCAGTATGCTATGTTTGGAAAACGACCTGGGGCAACTGAACATCCACGAAGGGCCGGTAGATCCCCCAATGGTGGCCATCAAAATCCCAGGAGCGCAATGCAATGACAGCTCACCAGACACTCCCCAACCAGGATTCAACGTCAAACCAGGTTGGATGGATGGCATCTTTGGCTGCCTTAGACCTTTCCTATCGGTGATCGGAAAGGCTGGAGTTAACGAGATCAAAGGCAATCAAGGTGAGCCAACATCTCTTCTTCCAATCCACCACAATTATAATAACTGAAAGGGTAATCTTGCTCAGATGATTGGGAGATACCGTTCGAGTCGATAACGGATTTGAAGTACTTGGGATGCGGTGGGCAGGGAGTTGTATTCTCGGGACATCTGAACAACGAGGAAGTGGCAGTCAAGAAGGTGCAAGACATCAAAGAGACGGATATCAAGAATCTACGTAAACTCAATCATCCAAACATCGTTAAGTTTAAAGGGGTGTGCACACAGCATCCTTGTTATTGCGTTATAATGGAGTATTGTCCTTACGGGCCTTTGTACGACTTGTTGCGTAATCAGCATGAGATCATAACACCACGAAGAGTGGTGGATTGGTCTAGGCAGATAGCATCCGGGATGCACTATTTGCACTCGCACAAAATCATCCACAGGGATTTGAAAAGTCCAGAGTAAGTCGTGGGTGTTCGTTTGTGTTACTTGGACAGCAGTAATTTTAACATTTTTTCAGCGTTCTCATTGGCAAAGAGGAATTAATCAAGATCAGCGATTTTGGCACGTCAAGAACATGGAACGAAGTCAGCACTAAGATGAGTTTCGGCGGTACTGTAGCGTGGATGGCTCCGGAAGCCATTAAAGAACATCCTTGCTCCGAGAAAATAGACATCTGGTCATTCGGGGTCGTTCTTTGGGAACTATTGACTTGTGAAATCCCCTACAAAGACATGGAACGAACAGCCATCATGTATATGGTGGGCATGGGGAAGTTACGCCCTCCGATACCATCCACGTGCCCTGAGGGCTTCAAATTAATCATGCAGATGTGCTGGAAGTACAACCCTAAAGAACGGCCGTCATTTAAACTAATTTGCAACCACTTAGAGATAGCTTCGTTGAAATCCTGAGCAACTACAACAAAGACGAGCAGTTCTTCAAGACGCAAGAGAGTTGGAAGGAGGAGATCAAGACGCAGATCACGCACTTCAAGGTGCAATTGCAGGATCGCAAGAGGGAGCTCCAGTTGAAGGAGGAACAGTTGGTGAAGAAACGCGAGACGGAGTTGAAGCATCTGAAAGACATCAAGGAATTGTACGACAGGAAATTGGAGATCGTCAATCATCTGTATTTGGAATTGTCGGCCGCGTTGGTCCAGCAGCAGAGGGAGGGTAGGAAACGCAGGCTGATACAGCCTTTGTTCACGAAGAAGATCGAGAAAAGGAAATGTAATCAGAGCAGCACGACGCCTACCAGTCCGGATTGCAGTTTGACCAGCCCGGACAGTCCTCAAGTGGTAAGGATTGAGAGAGTTTCTTCATTAAGGGTGTTGTTTAAATAATGCTATGGGAACAGATGTATGGAATATAATTTAGAGTCATTTAAAACCGGTTTCAAAGCCAAATAAAGTAATTGAAAGTTGAAGTGCATACTCGGTTGCCTACCCTACAGGAAAATTTTGAATTTTGTTAAAGATGACTATAAAAATAGACCATATTAGGGATAGTTTCTAGTTATAGTCTTATATAATAATATAAACTTTATTTTATTGGTTAATTCAAGCTTATCTGGTAATTTTTTTTTTATTATATATTGTTCCGGGAGATTTTTCATTCTTTGAGATGTTTATTCGGTAACATTCGCTATATTCCCCTCAAAGCTAGAGTAAATAACGGTATCTTAATGTCAATTACTGGTTATTCATTTGAATTCTATGTTGATCTACCTGATAGCTATAACAATCGAAGGCAGATTACTGGTAATTTTGGTTTGAATCATTCATTCTGCCTGTGGCCACGAAAGAGGACTGTTGATAGTGAACTCCTATAACAATTTTTATGCCACACTCTCAAAATATCAAAGTTCCACGAAGTTTTTACCTAAAAATTATCGATTTGTCACCTGAATTATATAAATCCATACTTTGACCTGTATAATCGTCGAGAATGCTATATAAAATTTCCTGAAAAGAATCCTGGGTAGTTAGTAGGCCAGTCCATGTTATAACCGTTATCGGAGGCCCTGGAACCGAAAGTTCAATCCCAGTGGATCACCTGCTCACACCTATATGTTCAGCTGTTCTTTCGCATTCAAGTTAGTATTTCATCAAGTATATCCCACATAAAAAAGAAAATAATTAATTAGTTTCAATTCAATATTAACCAGTAAAATAGATTTTTGTAATTTATGTTTAGGATACGTTAAATTTGGGGTTAAGTTTATATGAACCGCCATTATTTTAATTAGTTTGGGAATTTTTAATGTTTAAACACTGCACACTAAGATGGTCTACGATTATGGGGATTTTTACATGCATCGATAACAGGAATAGTTGACGACATTCAAGTTTTCTTTTACAAATTTAGTTTTGTGCCATTTACGGATAGATGGACTTTGATTTTAATTTTTACCGTATAATTTTTAAATCACGTTTCTTTAAACCTTATTTATTTAAGTGCCAGGAAAGTTTGCATACGTATTTTTGTATTAAATAATTTGTTTTATATCGTATTTATGATTCCGACATACTGCTGTGTACTGATTGAAAAAAAAATTGAAATCGCAAAATGAAATTAACAAGGAAAAAGAAAATTAAATTAGCTAGCTCAACGGATAAAATTTTAAAAGGGCGCAAAAGAACTATTAAACTCAGAGTTATCCTCGCGAATTAAAACTTGAATCTAACCACGAAAAGTAAAATGTGAGCGAAAGAAATCTGACTTTCTTATTTACCTCAAAAATTTAAAAGGTTCAATTAAAAATAAAAGAACAGAATTTTTAACCCAAAAATGCTAAGTAACAATCAAATTTTATTCAAAAAGGGTTAATTACAATTTGTGCAGAAAAAAAAACTGTGAACTGAGGGTGCTGGCCTAAATTAAAAACTGCCTTAAATTCTACATTACAATAGGACAATGCTATTTTCTATACAAAGCAAAAGTTTTGTTTGTTTCAGGAAGATAATCCTAAATATACAATTTAATCCACGTGGTTTCAAATTAAAATAAAATAAATTGCGTGGACACAACTTAGAAATTTACAAAAATGAAAACTAAAATCAAGAACAATACTTCTACTCACCCAACCGAGGTGATATAGATAAAATAAAATGAATCAGCAAAATAGAAAAACGGAAAATTACTCTTTAAACTACAAGGAGAGAATATAAACTGAAATATATCTTCCCGAACAAAATAATAAATGATCTTATATCTATAATGTCACACATTAATATAATTAACAATTATTTAAAGCGAATTCTGAGGATAAAATATTCCACAAAATCAAATCTCAAAATTCAAGAATTACAAAGAGCATAGATTTGAATACATACTCACCGTTAACCAAGTCAACAAGGAACTGCTTAGAACAAACTTCTACAGTTGTTTTTCTTACAATAAAACAAACGACATGCACCGTACAAAATCAATACGTTCAACATTGCAAAAGAAACTTAGAATCTAAATGAAATTAATAAATAAAAAAACTAACACTAAATAAATAAATCATACAATCAACTCTTTAACTAATTTATATACAAATAAAATCTAAATTTGTGAAAACTCTCTCGGAACTTTGATAATATGGCTGACCGGAGTAAACAAGCACCAACTATGCAACTAAAAAATACCGCCGAAAAAAGGTGGTCTACCACCAGCATACGTACCTGTGATTTAAGAGTCTCAAAATTGGAAAAACATAGCATTTTGGTTTTGAACTAAAAAGTTACGCTTATATTGTTTTAAAACTGTTAAGATTAATACTCAGTTCTGTTTTTTATAATGGTTTTAATATAAACACACGTTACATATTTAAAATACAACACATATAACTTCCAACGTGCTTCTGACTAACAGGGTCCGTATCTGTGTTTTTCTAGGACAGTGGCCATGCAGGTTAGGCCCAACACAAAAAAATAACAACATCTAAAAGAACGTTTGTTCCAACATTAGTGTCTTTTTACAACGATATTTGAAAATTACATTTTCTCAAATTTAAATAATCAGAGAAGGCGCTTTGGGGGCGCGCTTTTTAGGTAAGGAAACTGCCTATTCGTTAGCAAGCGCCTGGAAAGCTAATTTGGTGGTCAACAACAAGTGTCCCGTGCCACCTAGCAGGTAGAATGTCAATAACTAACAGCTTCTTGCGGGTTTCGCCGTGTGTCAAAACTTTCGCTCGACGTTTCGCTGTTCATACTGACAGCTTGAGACTCAGTCGCTTTCAGTTATCCCTGAAGAAGCTGTCAGTATGAACAGCGAAACGTCGAGCGAAAGTTTTGACCACGGCGAAACCCGCAAGAAGCTGTTAGTTATAGTTATACCGGCCGTGAAAGCCTACGCAGTGTTAGGTAGAATGTCAGTTTTTACTACATTCACTCGTTTATCATAGAGGTCGTTAGGTGAATAAAAAATCACATCAAAATTGTTGTATTTTTCTTTTAATGAAAAAAAAAGAAAAAAGAAAAAAAAATACAAAATTTATATTAAATTGAATTTTATTTTAATTTAAAGTTATTTTTTAAGTAAAAAAAATTGGAAATTTTGAAATCTCAGGCATTTTGTTCTGAAAAAACAGAGCATATGAATGATTCAAACCAAAAACTTACTAGTAATCTGCCGTCGATTGTTATAGCTATCAGGTAGACTAACATCGAATTCCAATGGATAACCACTAACGGCTATTTGCATCGGTTTATACTTAAGCTTAACTTAAGACTTAAGTAGATCCTAAACTATGATTTCGTTTTGCACCACTGTTTAAGTGTTATTCAAAATAAGCCGAAGATTTGCCCGGCTTAAGGTCCAGTTAACCTCACTTTTGGTTTCAAATGACAAGTGTTGCGGCAAGTGAAAGAAGACTTTTATTTGTTGTATTACGGTGTTTTCAATGTGTTCTATTTATTGTTGTGGGGATATTTATTATTTGTACATTTTTGGAACAAATGGTCGTAATCTCTTAATATAACATAATGTTTGAAGATGATGACAATTGGACGAGTTAAATATAATTTTTTGTGGTATACTAGAGAAGTAATGAAGGCAGAATATTTTCATACGTTTGACGAACTTATTTTTTCCGGCGATTTAGTATAACCAAATGTAACAAGCATTATTTATACTAAACTTGATTGAAGCTGAACTTGAAGTCTCCTTGATGTGTGAGTAGGTATACCAAATAATTTTTAGTTTAGCATGTAACCTAAGACGAAAATACAATTCCTATGCCACGAATGCATACAATTTGTTATGTTTTATCTAATTAAACAACAAATTTCAGACAAATAATAGTGTTTGCTTTTTGAATCAGCTGTTAATAGTTCCTGAGCTGACCAGACAACATAATGAAAGCCCGAAAACTCGTATCAAACATTAAGAGTCAACATTCTCCTTCTTTTCCGTGTGTTTCTGTCAAAAACTTACAAGTTTACAATGTCACTTCACACTGTCTGACACTGTTGCCATCAACGTTTCAATACTTAGCTAAGCTTATTCCTAGTTTCGACGGTAGCAAAACATATTGACTTAAGGTTCACCTTAAGCTGAGCTTCTTACTTAACTAAGTTTGGTTATTAGGGAAACGGTGCAAATAACTGTAACTGACATTAAGATACCGTTATTTCCGTTCTAGTTTTGAGGGGAATACAGGAATAATTTTTTTTCTATAGGACCGACCAAGACAACCTTTTGCGTCCAATTAAACTCTTCCAATCAACCAGAATCGATAGCGGTGCCCCAAAGCACCACGACTAGAGTACGTAAGCGGCAATACTACGGCAATTCCCCCAGGGCGTTAACAACAAGGTCGATGGGCACCTCGACCACGCACATGGTCGATATGGAGACCCAAACTGATATTAGTGAGAACGATTTGAGTCCCAATACTACATCCTTCCCCTCGAAACAACCTCAGCGTGTGATACTACAAGATCTGCGTGGCGAAGCATCTGACGAGGAAAACACCAACACCAACAGAAAGGTACAACTGCATTACATGGTGCAGCGTCGTCAGGAAGATACTGAAAGTAAGATTTCCAACCTTCTCCCATTCAAACTAAGGCCGGTTTTACATTATACTTAATTTAGTATGAAACTTTCATATAAATTTGCTATTAAATATTTCAAAGAGTATCATACAGAAAAATTTATTTGTAAATTTCGTACGAAATATTGTACTAAATATTT
This sequence comes from Protaetia brevitarsis, assembly GCA_004143645.1. NCBI lineage: Eukaryota > Metazoa > Arthropoda > Insecta > Coleoptera > Scarabaeidae > Protaetia > Protaetia brevitarsis. The sequence goes on from RXPK01000749.1 coordinate 13,599, forward strand.
AGAACTGTTCTATTTTCTCATTAATTTACAAACGAAATATGCGTGCGCAATATTGAATTGTTACTTAAGTCCAGTGGATAGGTCGGCGTTTGTCGTACTATACAGATCGCTCAATCTAAGTGCATAGCAACGCAAAAACTACACGATGTAGTTTGTAGTTGAGTCCAAGCTAAGAAGTTCTGTTGTCTATCGTATATCGCTGTATCACCATCCATTTTGAATAATGTCGTGGTCATGTCAGCAGGTTGAATTGTGGATTGAGTATTCAAAACTACCCTAGATAAAATTAAAATTGATTGATTGTATAACAATTTGTTGAACATACACAGTTTTATAATCTATAAAAAAAGATTTTATTTTTAGAATAATATTTCATCCCTAACTTGTCTTGCAAAATTAGCAGATCTATTGCCACTTGGTTGTTGCACCTTACCAAAATTTCAACATTTTCCTCTGCAACTTCATCTATATCGATGTAGCTTAAGTTTTTAGTAGAACACTAGAAATAAGCTTATAATCACCATCTGAAGGTCTATGTACTACTAGACTATTTACGCCTTTATAATTAAAAAAGTAAAATTTATCAGATCCAGGTCTATCCACGTCCGTCAAGATCACCTAAAACAATGAGGAAATCGCCAAAGTTCATCAAATCGTTCGACAATGGACCGTCAGTCCTTAATCCAGAATTTAATAATTTAGAATGCATCTTCCTTCAGGTCACATACTTATCCAATTTTTACATAATATTTTACGGGACTAGCTATCATAGTTACATTTAAAGATGATAGCCTTAACAGCAATACTTCTTGGTCAGCTATCCTTTTCATAACTTTTTTCATACTAAATTTTTTACTTTAAATATCAAACAGACATATTAACATTTTTACCAATTTTCAGATGTAATTTTTTTATGTATGACATGCAGGTAATTTCTTTAGAAATTCAAAATGAAATTTTATACAAAATTTCATACTAAATTAAGTATAATGTAAAACGGGCCTAAGAGATAAAATCACCTTCGACAGACATCAAAAACTTCGAGATAGATTCAAGGACATCCACACCGGATATGTTGGAGCAGGCGGATAACGTGAACAGCAACGCCCAGCCTACTAGGGATTATAGTGACGACGACAGATTGGAAACTATCGAAAGGAAGGTGTCCGAAGCCATCATCAGTGCTACCAACGGTAATATAATTGCGGATATTCGAAGTTCGGACAATGGGAACATCACTGAAAGCCTGGACGAGGTGTTGAGGAAGAGGCGGTGTTCGGACACTCGGAAAATAGTCGACAGCGCTGAAGACGTGGCCAATGACAGTTTTAGCGACGAGGAAGGAGAGGATCAGTACAATTATACGTTACGGAGGAAAAGGTTGGTGTGGATCTTATGAAATAAATTACGTATAAATTTATTCATTATGTTTTTTCTTTCTTGAGATTTTGAGAGAAAAATTTACTAAATTAAATCATTTTTTCAACGTTTCGACAAATTTTTTTTATCGTCTTCTTCAGAAAATATCAATGCCTTTTCACATTCTACAATTCAAATTTTATAATTTAATAGCAGTTTAAATTTTATAGATGAGTCTATGCTTACAAACATTTAAAAACACTAACACAAACATTTTAAAATTTTACATTAAAATTTACATTTTTTAAAATTAGTAACAATGTTATTTGCCAAAGTATTTTACTATACATGCGTGTGTAGCATACTGAATTCAAATGTGTCGAAGGTTACATCCAAAACAATACGCAAAACCAGCTCAGCGATGGGTTTTTTAACTGTTTTTTTAAAAAAAATTGTTTATTTGTCAATTTACATTTATACTAACGGCGAAAAGTGATATTTAAATGAAAAACAATCCATTAATTTTATATTCAGTGTTATTTGTAAATAAAGCTTAAACTTAACACTGCGTAGGCTTTCACGGCCGGTGTAACTATAACTAACAGCTTCTTGCGGTTTCCGCCGTGTGTCAAAACTTTCGCTCGACGTTTTCGCTGTTCATACTGACAGCTTCTTCAGGATAACTGAACTGATTCTCCATGGTCCGACATTCTTCTTATATACGCCCCTGGTGCATCCAACCGTGTAGTTTCCGCTCCATTGACCGTGACGGTTCGTAGTAGGCTTTCTTCTCTGTTAACGGTTTTATTCTTCTCTATTTCTATGGCTTCCCTGATGAGTCTTTTCCCGTAGTTCTTGTAGTTATTACTTTTACATTCTGAAAATCCATTTTGTGTCCGGTGTCGTGCATGTGTTCTGCCACCGGCTGATTGCTCGGTCCTTCTTAATTTTGCGTCCTCTCGGTTCTTTTATTCTTATGTCGATGGCTCTTCCTGTTTGTCCGACGTAGCATTTGGTACGCATTGGCATGTTAGCTTGTAGATCCCTTCTGTCGCCCTTGGGTATCTTATCCTTTGCGGTCGGTAGATACTGCTGGATCGACGTTGCAGTCCCGAACGTACTTGTACGTTACGTTTCTTCAAATTCGGCCTACTTTTCGGTGACTCCTGCTATGTAAGGTAAACACGCCATCCCTCTTCGTGGTTCTGTAGTTGTCTCCAGTGTCGTCTTCTTCTTGTGGCTCTCTTATGTCGATGTCAGTGTAACCATTCTTCTTTAGTGCTTTCTCCAAATGTATCTTTTCACTGGTAAGATGTTGTTCGTCACTGATGGTTTTGGCTCTTGATAGCAATGTTTGTATTAATGTTTCTTCTGCATCGGATGATGGTGAGATCTTGCATGCAGATATCTATCGGTGTGCGTCTTCTTTCTAAATACTGCGTGCTGTAGCATTCCCTCTTTTGTTTCTTAACCATAACATCCAGGAAAAGGGATTTCCATTTTGTTCTTTCTCCATGGTAAACTTGATGGCTGAGTGCTGTGAGTTTATGTGTTCCAAGAACTGTTGTAGTTTTTCTTCTCCGTGTTGCCATATCACAAAAGTATCGTCGACATATCGCAGCCAACACTTGGGTTTCATATCGCTGGAACTTAGGGTTCTCTTCAAATGCTTCCATAAACAAGTGGCTATTCTGGTGATAAAGGCTTTCCATTGCTGTTCCGTTCTTCTGCTCGTAGTATTTTCCTTCATACAAAAAGTATGTCGTGGATAAGCACATTTTCACTACTTCAATGATGTCTTCTTGTAGTCCAAGTTCTGGAAGTAAGGCCAGTGCGTCCTCCGTGGGTATGTTAGTGAAGAGCGATATAATGTCGAAACTTACTGAAATGTCTGTAGGCTCAGTCTTTAGCGTAGACAGAATATCCACGAAATGTTTCGAATTCTTCACATACGTTACAGTTTGTCCGGTATATGGCTTTAGTAAGTTAACAATGTTATTTGTCAAAGTATTTTACTATACATGTGTGTGTAGCATACTGAATTCAAATGTGCCGATGGTTACATCCAAAACAATACGCAAGGCCAGCTCACCGATGAGTTTTTTTAACTGTTTTTTAAAAAAAATTGTTTATTTGTCAATTTATATTTATACTAACGGCGAAAAGTAAGTAATTTCTATTTCTATTTTATCATTTATTGCGTTTTTATATTTGTTTATTTAACAAAAAAATATATGGCTGCGCAATGGGCTTACCCATACCTGGCACAATAGCCCAATTAGTTCTTGAAGATCTCGAAATATATGACATGTAATTACCAATTTAGATTTTAAACCAACTTTTTATAAAAGATATGTAGATGATTGTTTGGCTTGTATTCCGGAAGAGAAGATCAGACAATTTGATCAGTTCTTCGACGAATTTCATCCGAAATTACAATTTACCCTCGAAATAGAAAAAAATTACAGTTTAAACTACTAAGATTTACTTACTTTGATTCGAGAAAATAATAAAATGTTGGCAAAATTATATCATAAACCAACATTTTCTGGTCGTTATTTAAATTTTCATTCTGCCCAAACTTTCGTTTACAAAAGAAATTTTATGTCTGCCTTAATCTATAGAGCCATTGTATTAACCAATCCAAAATATAGAAAAGAGGTATTAAACACAGTAAAAATTAATTTACAAAAAAAATAACTATCCTTTACCGTTAATTCAAAAAAAAACCATTAAAAATAAAATACATCAACACTATAACACCAAACAAGTCATTAAAATAACAAACATGAATCCAAATACCTTTAAATTTGTTAGCATCCCATATGTTCCAGAATTATCCGAAAAACTTAACAAAATACTTAACCCGCATCATATAAAACTTGCACTTGAAAACTTGGTTTTTCAAAATTAAAAGACAGTATTCCATTACAACACCAAAGTCATGTAGTATACAAAATCCCTTGCAACAATTGTGATGGTGTGTACATAGGACAAACTTCACAATAGAATAAAAGGTCACAAATATCAGTATAATCTTACTGCATTAAAAAAACATCTATTAAATACAGGATATACTTTAAATTTTAATAGTACAACAATTTTAAATAAAGAAAGCAATTATAAAGCGCGATGCATATTAGAAATGATTCAAATAAATAAGCATAAAAACTCAATAAATGATAAAACAGATATAGAAAGTTTATCTAAAATTTATGCACCCATTATTTATATAATTAATATCACTTTTCGCCGTTAGTATAAATATAAATTGACAAATAAACATTTTTTTTTTTAAAACAGTTAAAAAAACCATCGCTGAGCTGGCCTTGCGTGTTGTTTTGGATGTAACCTTCGGCACATTTGAATTCAGCATGCTACACACACATGTATAGTAAATACTTTGACAAATAACAATAACAAATTGTTATTAATTTTAAAAAATGTAAATTTTAATGTAAAATTTTAAGATGTTTGTGTTGTGTTGTTAAATGTTTGTAAGTTATAGACGCATCTATAAAATTTAAACTGTTATTAAATTATAAAATTTGAATTGTAGAATTTAAAAAGGCATTGATATTTTCTGACGAAGACAATAAAAAAATTGTCGAAACATTTTATTAAATTGTGCAAAAAAAGCCGCTATCTCAAGAAAGAAAAAACATAATTTACACTATCGACTAAGAATAAATTTTCATCAAAATATATTCATTGCATTTATTTTATATGTAATATTTTCGAAAGATTTAGCTGAGTCTCAAGTGATCAAGTAGGTTATGGAACAAACTGTCAACACATATTTTACTATATTTTATTAACGTTCTTTCTCTTGAAACGAATTGTCAAAAAAAAAGTAGTGCGTTATAAATAAGTACTGCTTCTGGTTGTGATGCAGTTGTAAGGAAATCAGCTGAGCCAAATGAGCCGGTTTTTAACTCAATTAACATAAATTGTAAACAAGTAAAAATGACGTAATAATTACTATTTTATTGGGACGATAAAGTAATAAACCTCAAAGTAATTTATTTGGTGGCCACGACTTAACTTAACTGCAATTAGAGGAATAACAATTTGCGGTAGCAAATGAACCTTAACACAAATTCTTTCGAAAGAAAAAAGTAGTATGAGGTGAGAGTGACAATAAAAATGTACAAAAACAATCCATTAATTTTATATTCAGTGTTATTTGCAAATAAAGCTTAAACTTGTTTTCTCTGCGTTGAGAATTAGTTTGTTTAAAGATATCCAATTGTGCACTGTTAAAAAACTTGTACTAGTAACTAGATCCACCAAATCATCTACGTTACTAATACTGGTCAAAACAAGATTATATCACCCGTATAAATAGATAAATTAATACATGAAGAAAATCATCGCGGAAAGTCGTTATTATAAATTAAAAAGAGTGTAGGTCCCAATATACATCCGTGAGGTATCTCAAGATTACGTGATAATGGTGTGGATTTTATTCCCTTATCGTCCTAGTTTATGAAAGAAATGAAACAGATTATTATACAATCAAAGACTTTAGAGAGGTCAATATAGACATACCGATGCAAAGGAATGTCTAGATGAACATTTTTATTTTGATTAGAAATGAATTGGAATAATTTTGTGTCTGTGGAGCGATTGTTGTGAAAATTTGTGTTAAAATAAATCAAAATGTTGAAAATAATTTACATTAATTTCAAATATCTTCGAAAAAACCTATAAGAGACTAATTCCTTTGTAGCTACTTATAATAATTGTACCCAAACCTCCTTCTTATATGCAATAATTTTACAATTGTAATCGTCAGAACAGCTGAGAGCAAAGGAGATCTAAAACTGAAAGATAATGATAATGATTTTCAGTGAATATGCACAAGCAGGGCTATTGAATCAAAAAAGAATCAAAACTTAAACATTTACAATTATATTGACCACTATACCTACTATAAGTACAAAAACATTAATTGTTCACTTATTAATGGCACAAATTTCAACAGAACTTTACGAAAAATAAAATAGGAATATATCTAAACATCGCTACATCACAAAGATTAATGACATGCAGTAAAAGAAACTAATACCTACCTAGCCATTTACGATATGTTTAAATTTGACCACCGACCACAAATCTGGTTGTTTAACCAGCCATTAATTGACACTTGAAGGTGATATGTCATATCTAATACATCGAACCCATCAGCAAACGACTACGGCTTAACAATATGTTAATCCTCTAATAAATAAAAAGAACGGCAGATGTTCCATAAGATCCTACACTGGGTGTTATGAGGTGCGAATATGCGAATTGAATTTACAAAACGTAAAATCGTTAAATTTTAATTTTACGGTTCCGTTTCAACAATTTTAAAACTTAACTACTTAAAAAAAGTACCTTGTTTCTTTTTATTATTCTTCGCTACGGTTTCGATCCGTCACAAAAACAGTTACAATCGTTTAAAGTAAATTTCCATTGATACTTTTCACTTCAGCTTCAACTGTATTTTTTTTCCTCCGTTTACACAAAAACACTTTCATTTCGACAGGGAATAATTCCGTTATTACCATTGGCGACATCTGCTGGATATTCCACAAATTAAATATTAATACACGCAGTCACAACAGATGGCGCCACTTTTTCCCACATTTAATCATTTTATTGTTTATAATAATAATAAAGTAGCTATAATTTTTTTGTTTTAATTGCTTGAATAACAACAGGAAAAAAAGCATTAATTACGCCATTTTATAAATTACTTACATTTAATTGTAAATTTGCAGCAATTGACGCAATGATAAATACGATTTTTAACTATAATCTCGAATTGAGTAATAGGTAACAGATTATTTTGCAATAATTTCGATTCTATATGCTATTTATTCGCGTAAATAGAGAAAGTAGAACATTGCTGCTGTATTGTTAATCTGAAACGCACGTACAAAAAATAAATCGCTTTTCCTTTCGCATAAATTATTCTCTTATATTTGTATATGTATGTACTTTATATACTAATGCAAAATATTTTTAACGCTTACCTATATAATAGCAAGTTAGGAAAAGATCCTGTAATCAAATCAAGGTAACAAAAAGATAATAAAACTACTATTTTTCGTTGAGCAGATTTTTTATTCGAAATATTTATTCCAGCATCGCACGGAGGCCTATTTATCCAGGACGTAGATCAGCCAGATATAAATACGGCCACAATTTCGGGCAATATCAAAAAGAACCCAACGCTTCGGACGAAGGGAACACATCAGAATACTCAAACCCTCCATCGAGCAAATCGTCAACCCTTGAATCTAATTCCGACAGAACTAGGAGCATCCACCTACCGAATCAGGCGACAAAGAGGCCCCCAAGCACCAGATCTGACGGCTCATCGGACAGCGAATCCGACGAGAATGTGACTATTGCCACGCAATTGCAATTCAACATTGAAAATCCGGGCCTAAAGACGGCTGAGAACCTAGTTTGAGCGCCACTGATAGTAATTATTAAACTTTGTTTTCCTTTATTATAGTGTTGCGTGCTCGCGTTTGGGGGAATGCGAATATTAAAGTTGGCAGTGAGAATGGAATGTGTGAGATTTGAATGATATTCCTTTATAATGAAATAGTTACTATATTATTAGATAAATGAAGAGAAAGAACACTTATTTTCAATATTAATTTATGATTTAATGTTTATATATTTTTTTATTTTATTTTATATAGTTTTTTTAAGGAAAAAATGTATGTATGTGTATATTAACAATATTTTTTTTGAGGTTATGTTTTACGTTCGTTACACAACAATAACATTCCAGTAATTTGGTTGTGTTTTATATATATCGTTTTATAATTTACGTGTTTTTACAACAAGCTCAAAATGTGATATATATATAATATGTATATTAAAGGTAAGGAAATATGCATTATTGCTTTGCTAGACTGAAAAAAAGACATTCCTTTCTTCGTTATGTTTCCTTAACCGATATATCCTAATTTAACATTCCGAAATTTTTACATCGAGAACAATATGCATACATCGTTTTTACCTGTAAGACGTTTAATTTATAAGAGAGAACTTGGAAAGACTGTTCAAGAAAAAACGTGAATGCAAGCTATTCTATGTGTTGTGAAATTGTGTACTTAAAAGTGTATTATTATTGCCGTTGTGACAAATGTAGACTTATCCGATTGTGTTTTAGCAATTCCGTCGATAATTTATGATAATAACGAAAGTGTAGGTGTTTTAATATTTAAAACGATAAAGGAATAAATCGATGTTTGATTTACGGTAGTTTATGGGACCAATAAGAATTTTTTTTTTTAGAAAAATAATGGAATAACTGTCAAATATTATGGTTTGGGTTGTAGCTCCAAATGAGGTCCGTTGATTTGGTGATTTATATTTATAATATTAACGAAAAAAAAAACATGTTTTTCTGGGTCTAAAACTGCTTTTTAAAAGTGTTATTTTGAGGTTATGTGTCAATTTTCCAAAAGTGTTCTACATTGCAAGGTCTATCTTAAGTGGAATTTCACTTTGTTGGTTCCACTATGCTTATGTGATGTTCTATAAGATCTTCTAGAATTCATTTGAATTGCTAATTTGTCACCATTATACAGAACATTAGAAACAAATTCTAACAATTTAGTTTTTATTTATTTTAGTGTTGAATTGCAATCCTCATCAATTAAATTGCAGATTCCATCTTGCTCCTCTTGAGTAAATATTTTGGGATGATGTTCAACACTCCTCTTATCTCGTTCCTATTTTTGTAAGTGTTGTAAGTTTTTCTTACAGTGTTTGAGAAAACATTAAATTGTGGTGTTATCTGGATTGGAGCACTTCCTCGCCATTCTTCTGTTTATTAAAGTACATACCTTGTTCGAGATATTGTTGTTTTGCCTTCTTTCAGCATTCATGGAAGCCTTCTCCACTTGTAAGTCGTAAGAACATGTCTGCATGTATTGCGAATAAACTAAATGCTGAGATTAAAGTATTAAATTGAATAGGGACTGAGTTTTGTGTTTTTTGCTCTTCTGCACGAGAATTTCATAGTCGAGAGGTTATAATAGTCATAATCATGTTGTCACGCTACAGGATAACAAAAATCTATTTTTTTTGGTATTTCATTACTTCAGAGACACTAACTAACTAAGAACATTGAGACACAGACTCACACAAAAATACAAAAGAAAACAACTTACTACAACTACAATGAAAATCATTGAAATAACTATAACTAAAGTCAATCTAGTTTGTTTGAATTTAGTGTCTGTTTTATCTGTCTAAAGCATTTGGTTACTTTCTTATATTATAATAACTTCTCTTAGTGGTAGGCTTAATTGAATGATTTCGATAATCGAATGACCTATAATCAATTGATTGATATCGTAGAATCTTTTTTTTAGGGCATCATTATTTCGTTTTGTGACACTATTCCTCTCAAATAATGACTTACCTTGACTATCTTCATCACCAACTACATATTTATCATTATAATCGAACAATCATTCATAATTAAAATGTCATAATCCAATTATCGAATGATGCCTTTTTCGTCATTCGATTATGCCCACCACTAACTTCAGTTTACATCATTAACACCACTTGTTGGAAATATCAAAAACGCTTTGCACATAGCACTCTAGAAATAGCACTTTACAAAATTATTTTTAGTATGTACGTGCTTTTCATTTGCTCAAACAATGAATAAACATTTTCGGTTCACAGGAATATGTTTTATTCATTCGTTAATTCATAAATCGCTGAATCAATGGTCTTCTTTCGGAACTCTTATTCTTTTTTGCAGTAATCACATGAAATAACATAAAAGTTTAACAATTTTTTCATTTCAAACTTCAAACACATGTATCAGAGACAAACGACAAAAAATACCCATTATCTTATTAAGGAATAAAGTGCTTTCAGTTATGTCATAATTATATCAATATTTGACTTACAACACATTTGCACACCGCTAAAAATTTAAACAATACGTAAAATGACATAACCTAACCTTTACATTCGAACAAAGAAGTAGAACAAACCAGTAAGTTCCAAACAACTTGATTTCGCAATTTTCTAACCTATAAAATGCTTATAACTAAACTAAGAAAAAATACTGTTTAATTAAATTAAAATCGACACATATCTTTATTTATACCTTACAACGTCAATATATTTAATGATTATAATTCCGTAGTTCTTATTCGTCCCATAAACTGCAATTTACGCTGACAAATATAAATTAATCAAATGATTTACTTTAGGAAGTTCACCTCACGAAGCGTGCATTTAATGTTGTTATTCTTTTGTTGCAATAATCGTAGTCGTATTAAAAGATTTTCTGTTTAAGATTTTTATATTTATGTGACCGCGTTATTATATCAGTGTTTGATGAATTAGGAAATGAAACTCATTATGTTGTACGACGTATGTACGTATTTACTAAGTATTAAAGTAGGGTATAAAGAAAAAGGAATTAGCTTTAGTAGAAATAGGCCTCATCCGTGTAATATACTTAGGGCCTATACCTTTATCGATTTTGTACAAAATACTTTTTATTAGGTATAGTTTTAATGTAATAGTCCATTTTTGTGCATCTATTTTTTACATAACTTTTTTGTCGCTGTTGTTTTTTTTTTTTTAATAATTTATTAGTCATTTTAATAAAACTTGTTTCAATTTGTGACTTTGTACTTACGAGAAATTAAATTATTACCTGTTTAAGGTTGGCAATAAAAAAATTCCTGTAGATATATAAGGAATTTATAATTTTCTTAGATTGCCAGCATGTTTTGAAAGGTCATTCCACTTTTTTTTTTCTTTTACAATAAAAAAAAAACAAAATAAATAACAATAAAAACGAAAGTCCATCTGTTGCCTTCGCATCTTTGCTATATACACTCTGTACATAAAATAGAGAAATTATATTTCTTAGAAAGAGTGCGCTATTTTTATCAAATTTTTAAAGAAGAAGATTTTTCTAGAATTTTATAGAAATCCGTTGCGCGAATTTGTAAAAGGAAATATTTGCGATTTTGTTGTTTGGAAATAGAAGCTATTTAAAAAAAAAAAGGATTAATTAAATTTTACCGTTCGTGAATTGTATACATTACAAAACAATTTATATATTTATAAACTTACGATGTTTGTTATTTATTGTAGCTGCATTTATAATAATAAATAAAAATGAAACGAAAAAAAAAAAACATTACGAATGATATTAATTAACCCATTAATGCCTTATTTTAGATTTTGATTTTTTTTTTTTATATATTTTGTTTGTTGATATGTTGGAATATATTTTTGTTTTATACCTTTTCAACAGACTAGGCACTAATGGGTTAAAGATTAACCAATAAGAAATAATAAAAATAAATGCCTGTGACATCCATTTTATATATCGAGTATTATTGTAAGATATTATTACTATTACTATATGTACAGGTTAGTACATATTTAGGCGTAAGTGAAGATCAATTTTCCGTTCTCATGTTTATGTATTACCACGTAACAGTTGGATAAAAAAAAATCGTTTTCAATAAATTGATAAACAATACAATTCTTGTGTTTTATTTATTTTGAGCGTGACTGTAAAACTGCAACAGCATGTATACAGTTTCTTCCAAAACTGACAGTACTTTTATCGTTTGAAAAATTTGTTCAGTGTATTTAAATGGATAATCACATCTGGTGGTAAATAGATCTATTTAATTGGACAAGAAACGCTAGTTAATAACCACCCAGTCTTGCGTAATATTTTTAATAAACAATAAATTGTTATGCATGCTAGTGATGTATAGGTAATATTTACAACAGGTTAGAAAGTCAAATTTAAAACACGATATATACATCCTAGTTTTTGATTTATTTTTGCATTATTTTTATGAGAGCATTGCAAAATTGAAGAATATTAAAAATAAATTCAATCTGTAGCAATATAGTCAAGACATATTACATAGAAATTTGAGATATGAAAAATAATGTAAAATGTCTCTTGCATTAAAGAATTTCGAAGACACTAAAGAATGCCCTGCTGAAAGTAGGTAGGTATGTTACATTATATGCATCCGTAACTAGTTTTGACATGGAAAGCTGTTTTTCAATATAATATTGTCACGTCCCTGCACCTTTAGGGTTTGGGGATTACCTAGGAAGAATAACTAAATAGTTATTCTCTCACTCAATTTACATAGCTAAATAATACATAAATTGAGAGGATAACTATCTACAATAGTTTTTAATGTGGATGTTAATATGAATATAAGGTAGAAATCCCAATTACTGACACTTTAAGTTTTAAGGGATAGAATGATGTCAATGTTTAAGATTCCGAGATGACACTGGAAGAACAATTTTGATTTTTAAACTTTAAATAAATGCTTGCGGGATTATTTTCAATCGAAAGCTATGCTAAAGCACAGCAAAAGAAACTATTATAGGAAAAAATACAGGGAAGTTGTCAGTAATTAAGACAGGGTCAGAAATTGGTACATTTACCTTAAGCCAAAAAGGGTACTTACCGTTTTCTGCAGCTAATTTATCTTAAGCCTAACTTATTTCCATGTAGCAAAAGTTTCCCATGGCAACAGAAAGATATCTCGTCCTCGAAGAGGCATTGTGTGTCTACATCAATTATATTTTTGTTACCCCCGACACCAATGCTATATTATAGCCTTTAATTACTGATAAGAACTAGAACTAATCACATCGGCCGGTTTATAATACATAGGAGGCTAATGTTGATTCAGAAATTCACAACCTTCGTATTTATAGCAATTATAGCTCGTATCTTTTTTTCGTAATATTACACGAAACAATGCGAAACATGTGTATCAGACGTCACTAATTGAGTGTGTGTATTGTTTATGTCAGGTTTATAGTTTATATTAACGAAATATGTAAACATAACCTATAACCTCAGAAACTAATACATCTTTCATTACTTGCCAATTCCATAGAAAAAGTTGTTATTTGACTATACCGAATGTGCGGATCTGACTATTGCTACAAAAAACTAACACTTCACTGAGAATCCTGTATACCCATATGAGCGATTCTTTGCTTCAAACCAGTGTTGCCAACATATAAAAGTTTAATCCGTTAGATGGCGCTTGAAATTCCGCCAGATTTGAAAAAAATCTAGTTTGAACTCCATTCTTAAACTTTTGTGTGTACTATGACTTTCCCATGCCAATTAGAAAAAAGATCGTTTGGAAAACATAATCACTTAATTTTTGATACTTACAATGAATATAGCAGTAGTTCCAAATAAATCTTACTGATTTGGTGATTTATGTATGTCTACATTAACGGAAACATGTTTCCCTGATTTCAAATCTTGAATTTGGTTGGATTGATTTTAGACAAAATAGGCGCTAAATTCAAATGAATTCGAACGAACTTTGATCGACTTGCAAGTGATTTCAGCATTGGTTTCTTGTTATTAGCTATTAGTCACTGCAAAGAATTTACCAGTGTATTAAATCATTATATGACAATGTTAAATGTTACAATCCATATCAACATTTTGGTATAATGTATATTATTACAAAAATCCACTAGAACTTAAGCTGGTTTTGCTAGTTTTCCGCTAAAAAATCCGCCAGTAGCTAAACGTGCAATTCTACCGCCAAATGCAATGTTAATTAAGCTAGAACTAGCGGGAAATCCGCTAAATTGGCAACACTGCTTCAAACATGTTTACATGTATTACAAGCGCTGTCAAGTTTGAAAATTTATAAAACCAAAAAACTATTCGATACGACATACGAAGCATAGTAAGAAGTAAGTATTTATATACTTATATGCTATTATTAGCATAGGTTTTTTCTTTGTTAGAATTAAAATTCTTAATTGTCACAAAACTATACATGTTAAACTGCTCGCGATATAAAAATTAAAAAAAAATTAATATTATAATTTAAATAAAAATTTAATTTGACTAAACATACTACAGCAATTACCAGTAAAACGATTTATTCCAGAAATTCGTAGCAGATTTAACCCAATCGCCCATATTTTGCGTCATTTTAGTGAAATGAGATACGCATTTGCCGTGCGGCGGAGTTTCCTCTTCCGGGAAATAATCCGTCGTCAGATCTCTATTTTTATCGTCCAAAACATCGATATACGTCTGCAATAGGATTTTTATTTTAGTATAAATTATATTTTCAAATAAATAAAATAATCCATATAAGTTACATCAAAGCCATCTAACGGGGAATAGCAAAACGACGCATTAATAACATAGCGTCGGTAAATTAGTTTTCTTTTTTTCCTATTTGAATGTTAGAAATTCGCGATTCAGTCGCTGCCTTAACAGCGCCATTCGGGTACCCCGATGAATTCCTGCTCTCCTGTTCAAAAGGTGTCTTGTGCGTCTTCTTACGACGTTTTTCGTGCAGCGCAACTCGCGTTGTTATCGCAAGCGCAAACACATTTCAGCGCGGGTTTCGCCAGGCTAAAGTTAGTCGCCCGTTTGCATATAAAAAAGGCTTACCTCGGCCATGTCCTGTTGTTGGTTTCTGATGACGACTAGGAGTTTCAATGAGCACCGTTCTAACAGCAAACGGACGATTTGTTCCACCTGGAGGCTGGGTGTCACGCGGACGGTGCATCTTCGCCGCTCGAAGTCCACAACAAAGGATACTAATCCTTTAATTTGTACCAGTGTTTCTTCTAAATCGCGCCTGTTTTCCTATGTGTGCGTAATTGGGAAGAAATAGACAATAGATAAGTAGTGTTTTTAGTAACTTCGACGTTAAAATTTCTATAGTTAATTGCGGGAAATTTAAATTTGTTTAAATCGGGAATTACATAGTTAAGATTTGGTATGTAGAACTGATACATAGTAGTCCTCTTCCTAGCATGTCTTCCCCGTACTCTCAACCTAGTGCTATAAGCAGGCGGTGCACTTTTTCGTACAAATCCACCATGACAGAAGCACGATTGGCTTGCGCGCTATCAGTTCCTCTTAATCTGCAATAATAACGATTTTCCTCCACGATTTGAGCCGAATTTTATCTACCTGATGGATAACGATTCCAGAGCCTCGAAGATACCAAAAGTGGCTATTAACGCCTGATGACAATTATCGTTTTGCACAAAATTCTCTATTATGTCCAAACAAAGTCTTATGACGTCCCTTTCCCGACTTTCCAAGAATGTGGCGGCGCACAAGATGGCTGTCTTTTCCTAAAAAATTGTTTTAATCGATGCTATATAATAGATAGAAGTTTAGGCCACACGGAATCTTGAAAGTATTACTTTTATTAATGAGGGATGATTTTTCGAGTTGCTGGTAAGGTCTCTGTATTTCTTCAACGTTGTTATAATGTTGCAATGATCGGCAGTGGAAGAATCATCGCTCGTACCCATGTTTTAAAAATGCTTAGCAGATGAGTAGACAGTTTTCTGATGACGGGTTGTCAGTTTTTTGATGTATGGTAGGATGGTGGTCTATCTACTCCATTTATGTATTGAGAACGTTTGTTTGTGTCACTTTAACGTTATCAATTTCTTATTTTTGAGTATTCGTAAATTCGAATTTTAATTTACTTATACGTGTTAAAAAATTAGTTTCATGACGTACTTAGATATTTAAAATAAGTTAATTATAATGAATGATTCTTTCTGAAAGATACATGAAATACCTTTTACAACATTTTTATAGCGTATTGCCAGTGTAATTAATTATAAGCTGGTTTAAATTTATCAATCTCATCATATATATAAATTCATGGAAAAAATGACATTTTTGATTTACTAGATTTATACCGGAGTAATGTTTTAGAAGATAATTCAGTCGTTATTATGTGTTATTATACGAGGTAACACATATTTTGAACAAAATTAACGTGATGAAAAATGTATAAAGACATTCATAAAATCTTTATTTCAACAAAGTGCAGTTTTAAATGCTGCCCCTTGCAGGGATCTGCATTAACGATGCTCATTTGATGCTTTTCGCTTATAGATGGCAGCAGTAATCTAGTAGCGAGCAATTATTTGATTTTATTTATTCTGAGTCGTTTTAAAAAAAATATTTAAATCTATTTTGCCGAGTTTTTACAGTTTTAATTTTTTCTATAAAATGCTTGGAATAAATAGAGAAGATACATTTTAACCAGTTTTTAGCAATTCATTAAATGCTTTAGTTAAAAACATATAAATGATTGTGCCGAGAATTGAATGAATAATCATTTTGGTTATATACACTCTGTCTATTTAATTTTTTAAACAACGTCATTGATATATCATACGAGTCAAGACAATCTACTGATTTCACAATTTTTCTTAATTATTGCTATTGAAAGAGGAAGCAATGTTTCCGCTTATCTCACAAAAGAAGATATAAGGATTGATTTCTTGAATGTGACAGATACAGATGGCCCTATACTTAAATAGTGCACCGTGTTTCCGATTTCAGTCAGTTATCAAATCTAACCTATAGCATCGTTAGTTTGTGTATTTGGTTTATTATTAGTTATTTCTCGCCCGTTTTTTTTCGCTTTCTTCTACAAATTGCAAGAAAAAAATATTCTTTTTAGAACATAGAGCTTTCTCTAAAAGTTTTCAGCAGGTAGGTTATTTTGATTAAAGAAAATGTAAAATAAGGTATCCTGTTTATGTATAAGAAAGTAAATAAGGAAAACGTAACCTATATTTGAACTCGCATTATATAAACGACTATGGATTGGTGTTTCTGATTGTAAAAATGAAATGTAATTAATTAACTTACTAATTATGATTTTACAATTAGTACAACTGGTGTTTACTAAATTTATTTATATTGTTAAATTATAACATACAATTGTATAATATTAAGTTACAAACTGCATTCTCTCAGTTCTTCTATGGTATGCATGCGGTTTCTATAGATCCTATTTTAGATAGCCGAACATGAGTAATCTATTGGGTTAGATCAGGCGATCTTGGTGGCCATCTTGTGCTCTACCGAACTGTCAGCAAAAACTGTTGAAGATATTGCAGTTTGTCGAGCAGTATTTGCTGGAGCATTATCGTCGTGGAAATAACCTTCTTCAAGCTCATTTCTTGTAACTCTGCAATAAACAATTCCAACATCTGTGGTAACGTTGGGCTGTTACATTTTCCTCTAAGAAATTGCCCATTTATCGGTTGCCTGGACATAGCATACCAAACTCCAACTTTTACGGATGCATATTGCGTTTCTCGAAATTCGTGTGGATTTTCTGCAGACCAGATACAATAGTTTTGTAATTGATATAGTCTTTATATAAACAGCCTTCATCCGAGAAAATTTTTTTAGCAATCATCGTCCTTAATTGTTATTAACCAATGACAATATTCATCGCTTACCGTGACTATGGTTAATTCCTTGCGTAGAACTTATAGGGAATGTAAAGTGTACTTTCTTTGCGCTCATTGCGCAAGTGTTGATAAGCCTATAAATTTTAATGTAATAAACTATTCATTAATTTAATATTGATTTTTCCTGTTTGTTGGCTTTCTCAGATAAATTCCCTATTTTCTTACAGTATTCAGAAATACTATTTGTATTAATGTATAAACGATTGAAAAATATATAGTAATAATCGAAAGATACAACCACCCAATGTCGCTAAATGTCAAGAAATTCTTTATTATGAAATTGTATGTGCTACTTCGCTCATTAAATTGGTAATAATTATGATAATTTTTCGGGAAACAGTTTTTTTTCTTAACGAACAATCAATTTTGAATCACATGGTATGTCTTTTTGCAATTTGGGTTCAACTACCTTAAAAATTGGAATGCACATTTTTTGTGAAATGTGCACGTATGTGTAAAATACATAAATATATTATTTATTCGCCTTCACAATATTTTTATCACAGTAAGCAGTTGTTTTGTTTTTTGTTACTATATGCCAATGTCCTAAATTTAATTTAAAAAAAAAAAAAAAAAACAGAAGTTTGAAGGCATTTTTTTCTGAGAATAGGTATGTGCTAGACAACCTACAGGAAAAGGAACTGTTATCCATATTCGGTCGATTATCTCATCAAAGTTTCCTTTGAACACACCCGTTGACTTTTAATAACCCGACATACACGTTCTTACAGTAAATTATTCATCCGTTTTGTAGCTTGCGGCTTGGTGCATTTGGTTCCTGATCGAAATTCGTGGGACAAACACTTTCTGGCAGATACAAGAAGTAGCGTCGAAGAAAACAGCACTAAGGTGAAGAATAGTAACTTGATGTGATGTGCATTTTTGGGGTGAATGAGGAAGTAAATCTGGAAGATGTTTAATTAGTTTAGTAATTTAGAAATTTTCTGTTAGAACGGGTATTAAATCTATTGAATACAAATTTCTTGCAATGATTTCACAACTTACACATAAGGCTACAAATTTGTATTTGTTATTTTAAAAATGATGTTCTTTTCATTGAAATAACTTGTTAGCTGTACCAATTTGCTTACTACTTTTTGACAATCATTTGTTGATAAATGGTGAATTGAATTCTTGCAAGATGTTGGTACATATGACATAACCTAAATTGCGCATTTTCATTAAAATATTGAGAGTAATTCACAAAAAACTGCATTGTTATTGTCTTTGTATTATTTACGACACTATCAAAAATGATAAAAATCCAAAGAGGTATGATATTTAATTGTAAACAGTGGTTAAATATATTCAGTGACATTACACACAAAAAAATCTATTATCAATCTGAATATTTTTATTTATTCAGAAATCGAAGCTTAATATACAGGGTGTATAAGATATAGAGGTAAATAAAAATATGTAGCAGCTGTAATCCATCATCAAAGTTTAATGATAGGGGTCATCTGTAAGCATTAACGGAAAAAAAATATTTTGATAATGCGTGGGTAGAGCCGCACCTGTGCCCCAACCTAAATGCTGTCCCGATTATACCCCCACATACCACTTCATTCAGCCATTACCGTTGTCAGTTTTGTGTGGATCGCCGCTTGTATGGCAAGCCACTTCTCACATTTTATTTAATTTTTCCCGTCTCGAAAAACCGATCCTTTTCAGGACCATCATGATTTCATATAAAGAAAATCAGATCGCGCTTGATGCATCGGCAGAAGCGCGGGAATGTATAGATTCATTTTCGCGCCGACATCATTAGTAAAAAGGCGTGTTTTTTTTGCAAATTTTCTGTATCTACATTTATTTGTGTAATTCGATTCAATCATTTTGCGTTATATGATTAAATAAATCCAAAAAGAATAACTCAGATTCATGTGGTACTGTTTATTAACATTAACTCTCGATTCTACAGGCAAAAGAAAAATATTTACGTTTTTTGTAACTACTGAAGTCGCGTATTTCGGTAAACTCGAAAGTCTTATCAGATATTAAAAATAATACTTTGTAGACTTACGTAGAATGCTTAACAAATAAGGAATGTTTATTTTAAAAGAAGAGAATTTAAAGCCTCATTTTGCTATTTTACAGGGCCTTTATTTATCAGAATGACGTTAAATGAACTTACGGCATACCATTAAGAATAATACTAAATGAGTGGTAATGTAAGCTACATGTTGACATGACGTCCTGCACAACCCGACTAAGAATTTTGGCTCTAAATTTACTTTTTTTATTCTTATGAGAAGTCCGGTTCGGTGGGTTTGTTGTTATGTCGTGTAGTTAACACCCAAGCAAAATTTACTTTTTTATTTTGATTACACCCTGTATTATTTAAATGAACTAAATCTTGTTGGTTAAGAAACAAAGAGTAAATCTCTGAAAACACAATAATACTCTGAGACAAATAGTATAAATTTTTGCATGAAGTATACTTTCCTCCAAATGAATGTTATTTTATAGGATAAATCTACGCAACTATGAGAAATCTGATTCAAAATAAATCCGTATATGTTGCTATGTGATTACTATATAAAATATTAAATGTTTCTGAAAACATGAATATCAAATAATTTTCATAATATTAAAATTGAACGATTTACCCCACCATTTATGGCACTAAACTTTATCTGTCATTGGTTCCCTCTTTTAGGGGTTTGTGGGATTTTGCATATAAGACGCTTACTGGCTCACTTTTTGATTGACTCGCGTATTTGTTGTTGGTTGTCAGTGTAAATCAAAAACCATCAGCGTTTCACAGTACTTAGAAATATGTTGGAATGAACTGATGCGCAATGTACCTTAAAAATTCGAATTAAACGTACGTGTTATTAAATTAAAGGATTATGGCTTAAAAAAACTTTGAAAATATTTTTTGTCAGCGCCATTGGTCGTATATATGAACATGGTAGGTGTGTATAACACAGTTGTAGGTATTATTAGTATTAGTTCGTAGGCAAACCAGCAAATTTTTTGCACTGATTGAACGCCGACTAGATTTAGGCGCAAGCATGAGGGACGTATCCCGAGACACGGGTCGCACTCGGGAACGCAAATATCTATACCTCTACGCGATCAATACCGTGCGCACTCCTGGAGTACCGATATGCTACCTTTCCCAAACATTGTAAAACTATAAAGTATGACAGTAAATTTATTTTAATTAAAATATATCTTATTCATTAAATTTCCCTCCGGGGTTTTTGGTTTACAGAACAAAATTAATAGGTAATATACCTTTAATAGTAAATGCTTAGATTAAGCAAGTATTATCAGTTCAAATTACTATATTTTGAAGCAATAATTGGAATGCTTAAAATAATACTTTATATACTCTTTCAATGTAATAGATTATTAAGGATAACAATGATAGTTCCAGTTAAGAAAATCTATTTACTCAATCTAAAATAATTATTTTTTGTGGAAAATATTATTATAGTTCTTAATGATTTAGTATATTAGTACATTTGACTAAAAAATTGTTCGTCTAACAAATACGGTTGGAAAACTGACAAATTTTTTCAATATTAATCATCTTCTTACTCTATATTAGGAAGTTTATATTCATATATGCTTTATATTCAAGAGTAATTCTTTTTTGTGTGTACTAGACGCAACATTTCTAATATCACTGAGTATATCAATAAACTAATTAACGAATTTGTACTTAAGACTTATTATGATCAATCAAATTCCTTAACGTGAACCACAAAAACAAAATGTGATAAACGTGTTGTAATATCTTCCCTTCTTATTAATCGGATTAGATTCTTAACAGCAAGACGTAATTTGCCTATTCTCATGACACGTACACAACAACAGTCTCTTGTTCTTACACGACTGCAGTTCAATGCTGACTGACATTTGATAAAAGAAGCCAGCAAGAAACAAAAACGTGTTATTTCATTCGGGTCAATAAAAGAAAAAAAAATCCGTTTACCTTCAAAATTAGTTACTAAATATATCATATGTATTCACGAACACTTCAAAGATGTGGTTGAAAGGCATTATATAACACATGTTATGATTTCCGACATTTTTTTTTCTGGTTTTATCCTATATCAGGAAAAAAGTACTGTTCGAAATCAAAATTCGTATTCCGCCATATGGCCTCAAATGCCAGCTTACGCAGCTTTGTTGCTTTAATAATTCCTATTTATTCATTTGCCTATCTCATCGTTAGCTAGCTAATTTTCATTTGACAGTGCTAATTCCGTGCAACTGCAACTTTTGTATGTCATTCTTATTTATATATTAACGTGATTTCAAACTAAAATATTGAAACAACAAAGAGGATTAACCGATAAGACAAAAAAATATGTAAGATATAGTTCATATATATAGTGCAAATATAGTATCATAGAAGTTATATTGTTTTATACTTTTAGATATGTGATCTATTTATTTTAGTTAGTATATTGGTTGATTGTATATATTGTTAAGATGATATTTATATAACATAGAACGCAAAATATAATAGGAGTACATGTTCTACAGGTATCACGAATTGTTCATTGAAGTTATGATTCTATATCCTACTTAATTTGAAATTGTGCACCAAGTATCTTGCATTGAACATATAAAGCAAATACCTTAACAAAATATCAATTCGGTGGAACAGGAAATGATGTAACTTTCTATTTTAATGATGATCAATTTTATTCATTTTTGATCTCAACTATAACATACGCTCATTTCATTAGTATTCTATAGCTACATGTTGCTTTTGAGTTATTTAGTTTTTCTTTTTTTAGTCATATCATGCATCATTGAGAAAATCTCGGTTAATACTGCAAAGAGACTCCAATTTCTATATGAATCAGATATTACTCTAAGAAACGATATACACTTACAATTCTTACATACAGGGGTTCACTGAGGACAATGACTATTCAAATGCGAAAACATCATTTTAATGAAATAGATAACAACCCTTATTAATTCGGAAAGCATGTAAATATCATCCCTCATTGAGATGAGCATTCCTATACCTATATTTTAATAGATTTTGAATAATGAACACTTTTTGTTAAACGACTAAGTAGCCCTATCTTATAAATGGTTTGTAGCTGGCTTGAATGAATCCGTTCAAATCATGTATTATTTTTAAAACCAACACAGAAGTCAATTTCTATCATTTTCTATTGATATCATTGGTACGAAGTGTAAATACAATATAACATAACCACTTGGTTAGTCAATGAATTTACATTAATCTTCAAGCCACTAAAACACCGCAAAATAGGGTAGATTGTCTGTAACAAAATCGTTCATATCTCAATCGATAAATAGGTTAGGAAATGCTATTATAAATGATAGGATGATATTACTTCCTAATTCCGAATTAACTACAGGTGTTTATTTAAAAAAAATGAGTTGCATTTAATAAGTACTTACTATATTTTGAACACCCTGTATGTTAGAAGTAAGTGATTGCTTACGTTTCTTAAATAATATCTCATTCATAATATAGCAAATTTGGGCTCCTATTTGCAGATATTAACCGATATATTAATTTCTCAATATGCAATGATTCTATGACTAAAAAAAAAAAAAAACTGAATAATCAAAACGCAACATTAGACTATAGCAATTAGCTAATGAAACACGTATTTCTAGCTGTAGATCACATGATAAAAATATATCATTCTATTTTAAAATAACAATTTGACACCATTTCCGGTCAACACGTGAATTATATTTTGGTCATAAGATATTCACATTTATAGTTCCTAATCGCACAGATCTGGTGCTAAAATCTCAATATAAGTAATAATAGAACATTATAAACTTTTAATGAACCAGTTACTACGTGGAATAGCCTGTATATTTTCAATTAATATAAAATTGCTGTACATCTAAATGTAAAATGATTGGCTACATTAAAAGGTAATTGTATTTGGTTGAATAAAATGGTAGCACTATTAAATGGTGCAGGAAATCCATCTATATGCAACAAAATAAAAGAAGGTAACATATTCCACATTAAATAATATTATGTGGGTTGAACTTGTACGATATGGGCTTATGATGCCCATGTACTTTAATACAATAATTGCCATTATGACTTATTTTCGAGCATTTCCGATGGCATCGTTGAGACAAGCTTCTTTGGAATCAGGAATCTCAAAGGATTCAATACACAGAATTTTAAGGACTAAAATAGCTATTGTTCATTGGTTCAAAATTTGAAAGAACAAGATTACAGGAAGAGAGAACAGTTTTGCGAATTTATTTTAACGAAGCACCATGGTGATAATAGCTTTATGGAAAATATATGGACAGACGAAAAGTTAAATTTACAAAGAATGGATTTTTTAACCGCCACAATTCCCATTACTGGAATAACATAAGTCCAAATGCCTGAAAAGAACGATTGTTTTCAAGAAAATTGGTATTTTAATATTTACGCGTCAGTAAGGATGAACATGTGAACTACATTTTTATAAAATATAATTTTAAATTCATTTTCAATTTAAAATAATTTCCTTTAGCTGTAGAATTTGATATTTAGGAACTTCATACAATGAGTATTTACAAAATTTTCCTCTGGCGAAATATAATATTTTTTTTATCAACATGATGGAGCTGCACGACATAACAGTTGAAGATCAATGGTTTGTTAATAACTGACCGTTCTTGTAACATACACCCTTTTTCTACTCTTATCCACGCGTCTCTCCCTAAATTTTTTTCTAAACAAAACCTCTTTTTTCAGTATTCTTCTAAATCTTATTACCGAATATTATGGCAATTGTCGGCGTCAACAGTTATAAGACTGCTCCGTGGCGTTAATACCCATTCAAGCATTCTCGCATCAATATTTTGACATTTATGTAAATATTTTCTTATATATAATTGTGTTTTTTTACATTGTATATGATTCGTATCGAAAATCATTAAAAATTCACTGATCTTATTGACAACTATTCGATTCTTTTGAAGAATTAAATTTTGTGTTTTTGCCGAAGATGTCATAGTTTGCCAATATCATTTTTTATTAAATTAACTCCCATATTATAGTCAGGCAAAATCTAAGGAAAAGTACGAACTTACATAAGGAGACCTGTACAGACCTTCACAACTTTCTATTTTATAGTCACAATATCGACTCACGTCGGCTATTCTCGGACAAGGTGCTCTTGTCCGTTGTCTATTACTATCTGTGTAACGAGCGCAACTTTTCAACTGCGTTCCGATAGGCGCCTAGATGCGTGTAGCGGAAGAAGAATACTAGACGAATACAGAGGCGACGGTCGAAGATCGAGAATATTCTCAAATTTTGGAGTCTTCTAAGGCTCGAACATCTGGACGTTCGGCCGCTATAAATAACGCGTCGGGTGCCAGGACGTCAATCGATACGAGTTCATATGCGGTCGCGTTTGAATTTACATGTAATATAAATATCGTTACTAAATAAAGAATTAGTGTTAATGATTAGTTAATAGATTTTTAATAATTTAATTACCTAATTAGTGTTATAGAATATGTAATTATATATCCTGTGTGTTTTCTCAACCCACAACGTTTTAGAACCGAACACGTTACAAAAATTGTGTCAGGTTGGGTATTGCATATTAGTGTACTATATGTTTAATTAGAAACATGCGGCAGATACTGTAAATTAGTGACTTGAAGTGGTAATCTCAAACGGAATTAAAAAAGGGATGAAGTACGAGTGAAGGAAGGCCGAGTTTCAGTCGAGTTACGAAGACATAGAAGCAGTTGAAGATCCTGACATATTTGTTGAGTGTCTTGTATGCAACTTCTACAAGAACTTACGGTAAAATTCTCGCCGAATTTAGAAGAAAAGTTCTAGAAAAATTGAAACCTGGACGAAGAGTATAGAACTTCTAGAAACTAGAAGAGAAAGTTCTGAAAAATTGAAAACATGGACGAGAAGAATATAGAAAATTCTAGAAAACTGGAAGAGAAAGTTCTAGAAAAAATTGAAAACATGGACGAGAAGAATATAGAAATCTAGAAAATGGAAGAAAAAATATGAAATTCTCTTAATGTCAAACAGAATTAATGAACAGAATCGACGAAAATCTAGAATGATGAAGAATTGGACGATCGCATGAAGGTGCTAGAAAGAACAAATTCATTCTGGAACCACACGAAACACGGAAGAAACTGGAAATTCTAACAATACGGAAGCACTCAGATGGAACCAAGAAATTCAGATCCCATCTGTTACGGTTCAAAATAAATGTGACCTCCTAATTCGACGGGAAGACTCCCTGGAGAACTATTTGACGCTGCGGATATCCAGGCTACGGTATGTGGGACGGAAGCTACCAAACAGCCATGTTATCAGTAGCTCTGCCGGCGATGCTTTGAAGTACTTCCAGGTTATTCCTTCGACGGAGCGACAAAATTACCAAAACGCTACTTAATCAATTGGAGATGCGTTCGGTAACAAACATCTGCAGAGCAATTAATTCCTCTCAGTTGAAAAATCGCTGTCAGAGGTCGAACGAGACTCTACAGAGTATGAAGCTGACGTCTTCGTCTAATAAGAGTGCGTACCACAAGCGGTCGAAATGTTGCGAGAGTCTCGCTGTGAAAAATTCCTGGATGGCCTGCTCGATAAGGATACATCAACAGGCAGTAAAAGCTCGCTCGGCCGCAAACGTTGAATCCTTTAGCTCAAGCATAATTTTGAAGCCGTGAAGCAATCGTCAAAGACCTGCTCGCGTCCGTTTCTAGGGTCACGAGGAAAAGAGCCATTAAGGAATTATGACGAATTAGATGAAATATTACGAAATAGGTGACGGAATTGATGACGAAAAGGAAATCCGTGCAAAACTAGGCAACCAGGAAGACTATGCTGGAATTTGTGGAAGGATGGGGCACGTACTAGTCGTTGTCCGATCCACGATAAACCAAAGCCGACGGAAAACTAAAATGGGCCGACGGGAGGGGCATCGTCGACCGTATAGCTGATAGCCCCAGTAACACCAGTGATTGTTGCTTCAGTGGATGTAGACCTAGCAGCTCGTCGTGTATGGCATGTAAATGGGAAACTGAGAAGATTACTGCTACATACTGGTGCAAACAATGACAATTCTTCGGCCGGAAGCGGTGAAGGAGAACCGGATATATCCCAACCAGGTGGACGCTACGTACGGCAACTGGGCAATCAGTCAACTGCTTGGGGAGACGACGGCCCACATCCATTGGTGATACTGCATGCACAGTGTCGTAGTATGTGCAGAGATAGACAGACGTAATCCTCGGAATGGACATAATGACAGAATTTGGTTTCAACTGGACTTGCAAGCAGGAGTGTTGAAGGTGGCAAAGAAGATGTTATTCTCAACCACAGCCAGAATATGGTCCCTGCGTGGTATTGGCAGAAGAATAAACTGTGGCGAGCCGTGAAACCTTGTGAAGCGAGCGTAAGTGGAGACATCCCAAGGGGCAAGTTTAATCTGAACCAGGAGCGATTAGCGTCAAGGTCGTGAATACTGTCGCTAAGCAGTTATACAAGCTGGAGAAAAACTGCCCGTCCGACTGAGTTGAACGTCAATAGTTATCCAGTAAAGCTGAAGAAGGCGTACCTTTGGAAAGTTGTGCTAGTGTGTCGTCGATTGTCAACAAAGAGGATGGCGTAACAACAACTCCAGATCCGCTTCCTAGATGGTTAAAACTTCATTGACTTGTCTGCAAGATTGACAAACACAACGACGCAATACCGTGAACAGCAGTGCTTGACGCTACCAAGATCTTTCCAAGCAGAAGACCGAACACAGAGGCAGGACTATTTTGTACGACATCGAATAGACACTGAGATGCCAGCCGATCCGCCAAGCCCCCAGAAGATTGCCATTGCGAAACGAGCCGAAAGCAGAACAAATTATACGGATTATGGAGCGGGAGGAGTATTGAACCATCGAACAGTCCATGGGCTTCTCAGTGTACTGGTGAAGAAGAAGGATGGTTCACTAGTTCTTGCTGGATTATCGACAACTAAATAACGTACAAAAAGGACAGTTATCCTTTGCCCAGAATCGATGACACTTGGATACCCTAGGGGGTGTAAAGTATTTTCGACCCTTGACCTGAAGAGTGTTATTGGCAGGTCCAAGTAGAGGCAAGGATAAGGGAGACGGCGTTTACGATCGGGACAGGATTGTGGCAATTAACGTCATGCCCATTGGGTTATGTATGCTCCCGCGACGTTTGAAAGATTGATGGAAAACGTACTGAGAGACTATCTGGAAACTTGCTTGTATACCTCGACGATATAAATTGTCTTAGGAAAATTTTTGAGGACCATTTGAAGAACTTGAGCAAGTTATTTCAGCGATTGAAGGAGCGAATTTGAAGCTTAACCCCAAAAAGTGCAACTGTTTCGGAAGCAAGTGCACTACCTCGGACGTAGTATCAGGGATGGAGTGTCGGTTGATCCAGGAAGATAGAAGCGGTCAAGTCTTGGCCGGCTCCGAAGGACAAGCATGAAATAAGAAGTTTTCTTGGGCTATGCACTTATTACCGACGATTCGTTCCTGGATTTGCTAACATCGCCAGCCTCTCACGAGACTAACTGAAGAGGGCAGAGACTACGTCTGGGAGAAGAGCTGCCAGGATGCCTTTGAAGAATTGAAACAGATGCTGACCACTGCGCCCATCTTGTGGCTATCACAGGCTGAAGGAAATTCATTTGGATACTGATGCCAGCAACGTGGGCATCGGAGGGTGTTGTCCCAAGTTCAAGATGGCCACGAAAAATGCTCGGTTACTTCAGCAAAGTGCTGTCGAACCGGACGCAACTATTGTTGACAGGAGAGAGCTGTGGCGTAGTTAAGTCTATAGAGCACTTTCATAATAATCTCTATGGCAGGAAGTTCTTGTTAAAGACCGACCATGCGCATGATTGGTTGTTACGCTTCAAGAATCCGAAGGCGGTTGCAGATGATAGAGCGTCTTGAAAGTAATACTTGATTCGGAACATCGGCCTGGAACCAGTCATCGAAACGCTGACGCACTATCGAGAGACCCTGTTCCAAGGATTGACGCACTGCTGTCTGCGAAGAGAAGAATGAAGCAACCTGCTTGAGGACTACTGTCATAGATGATAATGGACTGAAGACCAAATCCGAGCTGACCAGAGTCTGACGAAGTTTTGAAGCGTGTGATGGATGGAAGATGCAAGAAGCGCGCCTAACTGGGAAAACGGTAGCACCATATTCGCGAGAGCTAAAATCTATTCTCAGTGGCTCTTGGTAATGGAAAATGGTCTCTCAGACGGATGTTAGAAGACGAAGCTGGGACCAATAGCAGACTTCAGATTGTGGTTCCGAAAGCAAGAATTCCGAAGTTTTAAACTTCTTCATGATGGAACATCGGGAGGCATCTGGAGTCCGGAAGACTATAGAGAAGGTCAGAGAGCGATTCTATTGGTTAATTGCAAGAATGAGTGAAAGACTGGTGCCGGAGATGTACAACTTGCGCCGCTGCCAATGGACCTTCCAAAGGAAGAGGCCCCTATGAGCAATACAACTTGCAGTCCTTTTGAAAGGATTGCGATTATGTTGCCGACCATTTCCCACGCACGGAATTTGAAATAAATACATCTTGGTTGCAGTGGACTACTCAGCAAATGGTGGAAGCTACGCATTACCAAATCATGAAGCTGTAACCTTGCTGAGACTTTAGTTAAAAACTTTTCAAGTCGGTTGGTGGCCGCTTAACTTCACTCCGACCAGGGACGGAATTTTGAATCAGCAGTGTTTCAAGAGATGTGCAAATATTGGTATTCGCAAGACCGAAAACTGCTTGCACCCGCAATAGATGCATGGTGGAGCGCAATTAACAGGACAGTTATCAAGTATCTATCAAAAGTTTCGCAGCACACCAGGAGATTGGGACCAACTAACTACATCTCTTGCTTGCGTATAGACATCGTCCACGAAACACTGGCAAAGTTCCATCTGTGGTTCTTTTTGGACGAGAACTGCGCTTACCATGCGATCTTAAGTTCGGCTTTAAACCGAATGAAGAAGTAGTTGGAGATGACTATGTTTCGGAACTTGCGAGCGAATGGATGAATTTCCGATCGGGTGAGGGCGAATATCCATGAAGCAAGCGACGCATGAAGGAACACTACGACATCAGAGCAAATGAAGGGGATATCAGTCTGGAAGACCTGGTCTGGCTGTTCAATCCTCAGCGAGTCGGGCTTCTCACTAAGCTGCAACGATCGTGGGATGGGCCTTACATAAGTGATAAGCGAATTAATGACGTCATCTATCGCATCAGAAAGAAACCCAATGGTAAAGCAAGAGTGGTGCATTTTAATCGCCTAGCTCCTTATCTTGGGGACAATCAAGAGACGAGCAGATGGTCCGAGTTTGTAGACTCCCCACGAAGAACTCAGCTATGAGGAGTTTATGGACAAGTATGGGAATGGCCGCAAAGTGCGTCATGATGTAAAAACGGAGATTCAGGAGGATTTGTTTTTGGTCCTGAAGTTGCGCGTTGCACATTGCGTTGCCCAAAGATTTAAGATGGGCAGGGTAGTAGCGTATCGAAGAAATTTGTGGTGTCCAAGATTTCCGAAGCTGAACCCTGAGGTGGGCAAGGCTCTGCACTTGCCAGGAAGAAACGCCTTTATCACTCTTGGTGACCAAAGAAGCCTCAGTTGGAAGGAACTACCGGACGATGTGGGACAGCCTGATAAGTTTAAGAGAGCAGCTGTTGGAGCTGGAGATCAATAAGATCAGGGTGCCAAAAATAGGCTGTGGATTGGATGGCTTGGACTGGAGGGTCGTAAGGAAAATGCTCGAAGAAATTTCCGATATACTTGGAATAGAGTTCCTAGTATGGCAGCTACAACCCGCGGTCAGCAGAAGGGAGGCGACGAACGTAGCGTCTATTTCTTCGGACACCTCGTCGTTTAAGAATGGAGAGAACGTTGTATCTTCATGGAGGTGATAGTTCCTGTTCCGGACGGAAAGATCTAAGAGGGAGCAGTGTAACGAGCGCCACTTTTCAACTGGCGGTTCCGATAGGACGTCCCTAGATGGCGCTGGGCTAGCGGAAGAAGACTACCTACGACGAATAACAGAGGGCAGCACCGGGTCGAAGATTCGAGAATATTCTCCAGAATCTTGAGGACGTTCTAGAAGGCCTCGAACAATCTGGACGTTCGCGCCAGCTATAAATAACGCGTCGGTTGGCAAGAGCAGTCAATCGATACGATTTCGATAGTGCGGTCGCGTTTGAATTAGTACATGTAATATAAATATCGTTTACATAAATAGAAACATTATGGTTAAGTGATATAGTAATAAGCATTTTTAATAGATTTTAATTTCCGTAATAGTGTTATATAGATAAGTGAAATTTAAATATATCTCGCTGTGTTTTTCTAAAACCCCGACAACGTTTTAAGAACCGAAAAACGTTACAATATTCTATATTTATATAATCCAAAAATCCCCTTTATCTGCCATTGCATCCCATTAATTAATTAATAAACGATTAATGACATCCAAAATGGCAACATATATGTCAAATTTATATCAAGTATTCTTTCCTAAGGTATACTTAAGGTTCCTACGGAGCTACCTTAAATTTCCTTATGTTAAGGTGGACTTAAGAAAAATGTTGTCTGTGAAACAAAAAGTTTTAGGTCAAGGAGAACCTTAATGAAAAGTATACCTTAAGGAAGCACTATGAATATGGCGGTAAATGCTTTTATAGCTTTTATAGCTTTGCTTGATAGTGTTTACTGTTTTTGAAATATGATTTTTCTGAAACGTAAATTATTTACCATCTGTAGTTTCTTTGAAATTAGTCCCCTGCATTAACAATTGTGAAACAACTTGATGCTTTGAATTGAAATGTTTATGCAGTTTTTAAATTATATCATGGTTTTATAAATCCATGAATTTACAGATTTTTTGCTCAGAATCCCACAATAAATCGTTTAGGATATAACTTTTATGATCACAATAACTCTAAGAATTGAAATTAGAAATTATATATTTGTAATTTAATAAATACTATAGTAAAGTTTTTTTTTTTAATCAAAACATTTTCTCCTTATGCATAACTTAAAACGAATACTCCGTTTTCATTTGTCGTCCGAAATAACTGTATTTGGAAGGCACAGTCCATTTATTCTAGTGTGCCCTTGCATACAACGGGGTTTTATCATTGCATTATCTTCGTGTGGTGAAGCGATGGCGTCCTTGGGCTTACATTTTGTCCCTGATCGAAACTCATGCGGTTCACATTTCCTAGCGTACGCCAACGGTAAGATCGCACAAAACAGCAGCAGACTGAGCAGCACTAACTTGTGAACCTGCATTATTTTATTCGCTAAACGCAATTGAAACCGATCTAAAAGAGATTCGATGAGATCACTTGGTATTTCCTGGAAAATGTTCCAAAGATGATTTGCGCATATTTATTTATACAATAAATACTACTCACTTGTCGCTAATTTTGGCTTATTTTTGTAAGTATTAATCTAAGCCTTAGTTTTTTTTCTGTTCGGTGTAAGATTCCTGATGTTTGGCGCTTTTACACACTACATGCAATCACGAACTGTGGTGTTGTTATCGTAAACGCGGTTCAATGTTGACTGACATTGATAAAAACGGCAAAAAACCCGTCATGTGAGATCATAGAATGTAGAAGTATGCATATTCCGAAGTAGTGTTTACAGATTATTATTATTTATAGATTGGTAATGATTTTAGATTAGTTTTCAGGTTTTTCTTTTTTTAAAACCTCAGTTCTTATTTGGAAGAACAAAGACTTATTCAGTACACTATTAAAAAATACTCTTGGAAATTTATACACTGTGTATCAGCCAAATTTATTCCATTTGGCTGATAGCTGAGTTGTTGAATAACGTTAGAAGAAATTTCTATTTAAGATTAGAATGACGCCAGATGTTGAAAACGTTAGAAGAAATTTCTGTCTAAGATTAGAATGACGCGAGCATTTTGAATATCTCCTACATTGGCATTAATGTTTTTTTATTGTTTTTTTTTTTACAATATCAAGAAACAGATTACTTATTAGTTTTTGAATGTGTTGTAGCAAATTTCTGTAATCAAATAATTTTCTTTCTTTAATGTTATTTTTTTGCAAAAAACTGAAAACACTTAATACTTCCTAAACAGTTGAAGATAAGTATAGGAAATTGTACATGAATTAGGTATGCCTAGAATTTTCTGAAGAATTCAAAAATTGAATAATATACCGGGTCTAGTAGCATTTAAAATAAAAAAGTTGGTATTGGCCACTGTTACATGACACACCATCCATAAAAGGTTTCTGTTGAAAAAAATGCACAACTAAAAATACCAATCGACGTGTTCAAGCGTTTTTTCGAACACGCACCCATTTATTTATTATCGAATTTATTTCATTTGGCTGATATACAGTGTATAGTTGTTGTACCTATAAGTTTATATACTACTAGTTGTAATTAAAAACACACCAATTATTGCCTAAAATATAACTAATATCCAAGTTTCTCGCAAATAAAATGTTTTTCCTAAAGAACACTTTATATATTATTTTTCAGTAAATTCAATAGATCAATAAAAATAGTACCATCCCATTTAAAATAAGAAAGTTGATGCCAACACCCTGTATACCGAAAGTGCTATAAACTTGAAAATATTTTCCTTAAATAGATCACAATAGGCCATGACTACACTGTAAGTTTCAAAATAAAATAGGAATTAATTAGGAAACCATACTCACATATTTTTTTGAACTTCTATTAGTTCCTACTAGAATTGTTGTTAGGAGTTGTGCTTTCAACGATCACGCCTTCTGTTAGATATTTATCTGGTAAATACACCAGATTATTAATTTATAATCGTATTTACTTTGCTATTTCTGCTAAATATGTTCTGTTACTGGAATGAAATAGGAGAAGCGCCATCTTTGGGGCAGTTTCATAATATATATGTGTTTAACGTATTTGTTGTGTTACAAAGGGAGAACACGTGTTAACTTTCAAGTAATGTTAAAGGAACCATTTTCATTATTAATTACAATAAGTTGAAACGTTAACTAAACAGATTTAAGCTAAATTACGTCGTCATAGAACCAAATATTATACCAGTATACATATGGTCAAAGAAATGTTCCACTGGCGTACCATAGATGGCACCACAAGTATTCTCTTATGGAAATATATTACCACTACAAATGCACAACAGTAGAAAATGCTGGTGGTGCCATCTATAGTGCGCCAGTGGAATATTTCTTTGACCATATGTATACTGGTATAATATTTGATAGAACCCAAGCAATTGCTTTGGTTCAACTTAAATCTTGGTTATAATAACAAAAAAAAAATCAACAAAGAGCATGTTAATTCAAAGTTAATATTAAGTTTGTTCGCGTCGCATGAACTATTTGCACTTTTATGCACTTTTTAGAACTTTTGTGTGCAAAAGTGCATAAAAGTGCAAATAGTTCATGCGACGCGAACAAACTTATTGTGACGCGCCTATTTTTAAATTTTAAATTTCAATTTTTCACTACTCTAGCAGATGGCGTCACCTCATAGCGAAGGTCACGTAGATAATGAAACTTCTCGTAGAGGGCGTTATTGTATAATACATAGATTCGCAATGGAAATTTCTAGAGCGAATTTACTAGGGAAATCAAGAAAAATGTAGATTTCTCCGTCAAATATAAACACATGTGCGACCGAAGGAAATAAATAAATCGGTGAAAATAAATAGTAGTATTTACTTAAATACGTTTAATGCGTGTTTTATTTTTGTAGTTCTTAGTTATTTAATATAATTAGTGTTTTGAGTAGTATTATTTTATTTTATTAGACTACAAGTGGAGAAATAAATACTTTTATTAAATTATATCCCAAATTTAAATAGAATATTAAAATCTTTATTATTACCACTATAAAATGATTCATCAGAATATTAATTTTACTACGGACAGGGTGTTAACCTTTTCGGTCTTTCACTGAAACCTTTTCTCCTCCAACTTGACGCACTCATTTTTAATCCTGACATAACCCTCTAGGCAGCGGAACGGTACGAATTAAATGATTGCATGCTACTCGCGCGTATTTCCTATGTTTGTCCCGGCACTTTCCCGACATCGTTTTAAACATGCCTGGTCCACAGCGTTTGGCTTCCGTCACCATCAACATAACAAAACAGAGAAGGGTTATAATCGGTAAGACTCTCATTTCAGTTTACAAAGATTCTTTTCTGTAATTTTACAATATGTTAGTAATTACTAATGTTAGGTATATTAATAAAAAAAATGTCTCACCTTATTTAAGGTATTTATTGTGAATTATACAACTTCTGGTGATCACAGAGAAGCTTTCACTTAATAATGGTTAATTGAACTGTTTTGTCAAGATGAGACTGTGGAATATAATGTAATAATGTAATGACAAGGATGTTATTGTTCAGGAAGTGGTTTTGGATATGTATAATCTATTCTTATCTTTGTTATTTAGAGACGATTGTAATATATAAACAATAGATAAACATTTACAATTGTTTAAAATGTTAAATAAAAGACGTGCAAAAAAAATGCAATTCTTTGAAGCAGCTGACTCACAAAGCTGTAAGGTGTTTGCTGCTTGTGGTAAACGCCTTATGTAGCAACCTATCATATCCCACACAGGAGAGAATTTCCACTTTCTGTTCGTGTATGAAGTTCTGACATATTACCAGCGACTTTTTACACTTTTACATTAACAATGCAGCCAATTGTTTTGTTAATATTTCAACCACCTTGGAGATGTTGCAATTTTCCTGGGACATCATTATAGAGGGTATTCCACGGAACTGGTTCATTAAAAGTTTATGATGTTCTATTATTTACTTATATTTGAGATTTTGGCACCAGTATCTGTTCGATTGGAACTATAAATGCAAAATACCTTAATCAAAATATCACTTCCGGTTGACCGGAAATGGATGTCAACTTTGTTATTTTAAACAGAATGATATAATTTTTTATTCATTTTTGGATTCTACAACTATAAATACGTCAGTTTTCATTCAAGCTATTCCTATAGCTACATGTTGCCGTTTTTGAGTTATTTCAGTTTTTCTTTTTTTTTTTTAGTCATAATCATTGCATCATTGAGAAATTAATATCTCGGTTAATACTGCAAGTAGAGACTCCAAATTTGCTATGTTATGAATGTAGATATTACTCTATGAAACGGTAAGCACACTTTACATTCTAACATACAGGCTGTTCAAAACTGAGGAACAAAGTGACATATTTTCAAATGCAGAAAACTCATTTTTTTTAAATAGAACATCCTGTATTTTAATTCGGAATTAGGAAGTAAATATCATTCCCTATCACTTTACATGAGCATTCCCTATACCTATCTTTAATAGATTTTGAGATATGATCGACTTTTTGTTAAACAGATTAAGTAGCCCTATCTTTAAATGTTTGTAGCTGGCTCTGAAATGGATTCACGTCAAATTCATGTATTATTTTTGAATAACCATACAAGAATGTTTGTTTAAATAGTCGTTTTTATTAATATTGCGTTGTACGAAAGTGTAATTACAATGATATACATAAACACTTTTGGTTAGTCAATGAATTTGACATTAATCCATTCAGAGCAGGTACAAACACGCAAAGATAGGGCTACTTAGTCTGTTTAACAAAAAGTCGTTCATATCTCAAAATCTATTAAAGATAGGTATGGGAATGCTGATATAAAGTGATAGGGGATGATATTTACTTCTTAATTCCGAATTAAAATACAGGGTGTTCTATTTTTTAAAAAAAAGAATACTTAGTCTGTTTAACAAAAAGTCGCTCATAACTCAAAATCTATGAAAGATAGGTATAGGGCATGCTCATATAAAGCGATAGGGGATGATATTTACTTCCTAATTCCGAATTAAAATACAGGGTGTTCTATTTAAAAAAAATGAGTTTTCTGCATTTAAAGATATGTCACTTTGTTCCTCAGTGTTGAACACCCTGTATGTTAGAATGTAAAGTGTGCTTACCGTTTCTTAGAGTTATATCTACATTCATAACATAGCAAATTTGGAGTCTCTACTTGCAGTATTAACCGAGATATTAATTTCTCAATGTTGCAATGATTATGACTAAAAAAAAAGAAAAACTTAAATAACTCAAAAACGGCAACATGTAGCTATAGGAATAGCTAATGAAAACTGACGTATTTATAGGTGTAGAATCCAAAAATGAATAAAAAATTATATCATTCTATTTAAAATAAGAAAGTTGACATCCATTTCCGGTCAACCAGAAGTGATATTTTAGTTAAGTTATTTTACATTTATAGTTCCAATCGAACAGATACTGGTGCCAAAATCTCAAATATAAGTAAATAATAGAACATCATAAACTTTTAATGAACCAGTTACGTGGAATAGCCTGTATAATACATAACTTGTTGATTGGTCCTGTCGTTCTTCCTGTGAGGTTAAAAGCGCACAATTACCTTCAATTTCCTTATTGAAGAACTGTCAAGTATTTTAGAAGATGTCCCACTGAATATATATATATTAGCCACCCAGATCACCTGATCTTAATCCCTTTGACTTTTATTTATTAGGGTACATTAAAAATTTAGTCTACGCGAAAGTTTCAAACAGACAAGAAGAGTTGTTGGATCGTATTCATCTGGCTGCCGAGCAAATCCGACAAAACAAGCATGAAATTCGGATAAGTACTTCTTCAGATGGCTTACGGGCACAAGCTTGCATTCAGCAAGGAGGTAGACATTTCGAAAATATTATTAATTGAACTTTTTTTAAATAAAATCAGTTTGTATTGACTTTAGGATTACATTTTTTTTTCGTGATCTGACAATCGCATTCATAGATCTGTAACTTTGAAACAAATAAAAATGGACATACCATGTGATTCAAAATGGTTGTCGTAAGAAAAAAACTGTTTTCCGGAAAAATTTATCTATACTTATTACCAATTTAATGAGCGAAGTTAGCTACATACAAATTTCATACATTAAATGCATTTCTTGACATTTAGCGACATTGGCGTGCGTGTTGTAGTATCTTTCGATTATTTATCTTATAATTTTTTTCAAATCGTTTATATTTACATCTAATATCACCAACAATAGTATTTCTGAATACTGTAAGAAAATGAGGGAATTTATCTGTGGTAATAGCTCAACAAACAGATAAAAAATCAATATTAACATTAAGTGAAATAGTTTATTACATTTTATAATTTTATAGGCTTATCATACACTTCAGCGCAATGAGCTGTCAAAAGAAAGTTACATTTTCATCCTATAAAGTTTCTACGGTACAGGAATTATTACCATTAGATCACGATAGGCGATTGGAATATTGTCATTGGTTTAATAACAATTTAAGGGACGATGACTTGCTAAACAAATCATTTTTCTCGGATGAAGCCTGGTTTTATCTAACAGACTATATCAATTTACAAACTATCGTATCTGGTCTGCAGAAAATCCACACGAATTTCGAGAGACGCAATTGCATCCCGTAAAAGTTAGAGTTTGGTTAGCTATGTCCAGGCAACGAATAATAGGGCCAATTTTCTTCGAGGAAACTGTAACAGCCCAACGTTACCAACAGATGTTGGAATTGTTTATTGTAGAGTTACAAGAAAATGAGCTTGAAGCAGGTTATTTTCAGCACGATAATGCTCCAGCACATAATACTCGACAAACCTGCCAATATCTTCAACAGTTTTTTTGCTGATAGGTTCGTTAGAGCACAAAGATGGCCACCAAGATCGCTTGATCTAACCCCATTAGTTTACTTCATGTTCGGCTATCTAAAAAATAGGATCTATAGAAACCGCATGCATACCATAGAAGAACTGAGAGATGCAGTTTTGTCACTTAATAATTATACTAATTGTATGTTATAATTTAAAGTAATAACAATAATATAAATTTAGTTAAACACCAGTTAGTACTGAATTGTAAAATCATAATTTAGTAAAGTTAAACTAATTACATTTCATTTTTACAAGCAGAAACACCAATCCATAGTCGTTTATATAATGCGAGTTCAAATATAGGTTACGTTTTCCTTATTTATGACAGATCCGTTTACTTTCTTATGTTCCAACACTGACTTAGTTCAAACCTTCATTACAAACACGCGGCATATACCTACACCCTGTTACTATCTATAGGAGCGGAATTGACAATCGTTTTGAATCTCTGTGTACAAGCTTTGCGTTTTTGTTACTTGAAAGTGAAGTCTATTTTACACTCCCAACATTTGAACATAACGATACGGGACATCTTGTATAGATATTTTCTAATATATTTCAGAATGCATTATTTATAATTCTTAGCGATGATATAAATAAAAGTGCATTTAAATAAGATCTTATAATGTTTATTATTAGTACTATAATATCATACATCAGAATGTTATTGATTTTACCACCTTTTTTGATTTTTCACCCAAACTTTTTCGTCTCCAACTTGACGCACTCATTTTTAACCTTGACATAACCTTTTCGGCAGCGAAGAGTACGAATGACGTGATTGCTTTCTAATCTCGCGTACTTCTCATATTTGTATCGGCATTTTCCTGAAACCGTTTTAAACATGCCTGGCTTACAGCGTTTGGCTTCCGACCCCCATGAACATAAGAAGACAGAGAAGGATTATAGCAGGTAAGATTCTCATTTTTCAAGGCGGATTATGAAGATTCTTTTCTGTAATTTCAAAATGTATTAGTGATAACATTACTACTATTAGGTAAATAAATAAAACTTTATCTTACCTTATTAAATTGAGGCCTTTATTGAGGGTTTATAAGATATGACGTTGCTACAGTTACATAAAAGCTTCCGCTCGTACGGTGAATTGAATCGAAACTGAAGCATTATCATGATTAGACTGTGGAATAATACACAAAGAAGGAAGTCAGTGTTCAGGAAGTGGTTTTATGTCTGCGACAATCTTTTTCTTTGACATTTAAAGACAAGATAAGAATAATATTTTATTAAGTTTGTTATAGCAGAAATAGACAGAGAAATACACTTTAATTAATTTTCGAGTTATTTAAAGGTATTTCGGAACGAAGCATACAAAATTTTGGAAGAAAATTAAAATTCTATGGTGAATAATAAGTATTATTAGAGGACTTGCTTTAGTACAGCATTATAGGTTGTCTACGAGAGTTTATCTCTGTGTCTGTCATGGGATAACTAATTATAAGTTGTTCAAATCGGTGCGTGAACACAATGTCACGATCCTAAACCATAATACCTTGTTAGAAGGTCGAAATGGACGATTTTCTTGTCATATATCACGGGGGTTTCTTTAATAACAGCTTGCTGTGGGAACTGCATTTCTGATGCCGGATTTCTTCACCGAATAATACGTTAAAATTCTAATAATGTCGGTGCATGGTTATGCAGTGGGCACACTGAAAAATCCGTTTGGTTGATTCAATCAAATTTTAGTTGTATTGATTAAAATCTTTATTTAAATATGAGCAAACATAATTTTGTTAGCTTTTATATATTTAATAGCTTTAATAGAATTAAACAAATAAAATATTTTGCTCAAATAAAAAGTTTTATCGGATCAAATGAATGTGATACTTAAAATAACTAATTATTTGCTTCGCCCAACAATATATTTGTTTGTTCATTAGATTCTATTCAACATAACTAAAGTTTGATTGGGTTAACTAAATGTGTTTTTCATTACAGCAATTTTGGAGATCTCTTCAAAAACAAATTTACGTACTCTATCTTTATGTAATTAGTATTGAGTACAGTGTCCTTTTAAGTCACACAACTAGGAAATTATTTGTTTCGCCCAACAATATATTTGTTTGTTCATTAGATTCTAGTCAATAATACTAAAGTTTGATTGGGTCAACCAAATGGGTTTTTTCATTGCAGGAATTTTAGAGATCTCTTTAGAAGCAAATTTACGTACTATATCTTTACGATATTAGTATTGAGTACAGTGTCCTTTTAAGTCACACAACTAGGAAATTATTTGCTTCGCCCAACAATATACACAGAGATTCAAAATGATTGTCAATTCCGCTCCTATAGATAGTAACAGGGTGTAGGTATATGCCGCGTGTTTGTAATGAAGGTTTGAACTAAGTCAGTGTTGGAACATAAGAAAGTAAACGGATCTGTCATAAATAAGGAAAACGTAACCTATATTTGAACTCGTATCATATAAACGACTATGGATTGGTGTTTCTGCTTGTAAAAATGAAATGTAATTAATTTAACTTTACTAAATTATGATTTTACAATTCACTACTAACTGGTGTTTAACTAAATTTATTTATTACTTTAAATTATAACATACAATTAGTATAATTATTAAGTGACAAAACTGCATCTCTCAGTTCTTCTATGGTATGCATGCGGTTTCTATAGATCCTATTTTTTAGATAGCCGAACATGAAGTAATCTAATGGGGTTAGATTAGGCGATCTTGGTGCCATCTTTGTGCTCTAACGAACCTGTCAGCAAAAAACTGTTGAAGATATTGGCAGGTTTGTCGAGCAGTATGTGCTGGAGCATTATCGTGCTGAAAATAACCTGCTTCAAGTTCATTTTCTTGTAACTCTGCAATAAACAATTCCAACATCTGTTGGTAACGTTGGGCTGTTACAGTTTCCTCGAAGAAAATTGGTACTATTATTCGTTGCCTGGACATAGCTAACCAAACTTCAACTTTTACGGGATGCAATTGCGTTTCTCGAAATTCGTGTGGATTTTCTACAGACCAGATACAATAGCTTTGTAAACTGATATAGTCTGTTAGATAAAACCAGGCTTCATCCGAGAAAAATGATTTGTTTAGCAAGTCATCGTCCCTTAAATTGTTATTAAACCAATGACAATATTCCATTCGCCTATCGTGATCTAATGGTAATAATTCCTGTACCGTAGAAACTTTATAGGGATGAAAATGTAACTTTCTTTTGACAGCTTGTTGCGCTGAAGTGTATGATAAGCCTATAAAATTATAAAATGTAATAAACTATTTCACTTAATGTTTAAATAATATTGATTTTTTACCTGTGTGTTGAGCTATTACCACAGATAAATTCCCTTATTTTCTTACAGTATTCAGAAATACTATTGTTGGTGATATTAGATGTAAATATAAACGATTTGAAAAAAAATTATAAGATAAATAATCGAAAGATACTACAACACGCACGCCAATGTCGCTAAATGTCAAGGAAATTCATTTAATGTATGAAATTTGTATGTAGCTAACTTCGCTCATTAAATTGGTAATAAGTATAGATAAATTTTTCCGGAAAACAGTTTTTTTCTTACGACAATCATTTTGAATCACATGGTATTTGTTTGTTCATTTGATTCTAGTCAATAATACTAAAGTTTGATTGGGTCAACCAAATGGGTTTTTTCATTGCAGCAGTTTTAGAGATCTCTTCAGAAACAAATTTACGTATTCTATCTTTATGATATTAGTATTGAGTATAGTGTCCTTTTAAGTCACATAACTAGGAAATATTTTGACGTAAATATGACAAAGGACAATCGCAGAAATTTAGGTAGTTGCTTGTGCAATTCTCATTTATTTGATTTGTATTTAGTTACTTCTAATTTTTAAAGTAATCTTTGGGTAGTATTTTTTTTGTTGTATTCATTCTTATTTTTACTAGATATGTTGCATGTTCAGGCGCGTATACAGGGATAATTTCCCTCCCCCATGAGCCAGCGGAATATATATAGTTGTAAATTAAAAAAGAAAGCAGTTATCCTTCTTTTTCCTTCCACTATAATTTTAATTAAAAGCTTCGTTAGAAAAAAGAATTTTGTGTCAATTTTTTGCGTGATTTCAAGAATTGTATGGATTTGCGAGAATTAGGCAACCGGCGATTATTTCATTCAACTTTTAAAGAAGCTATTTTTTTGGTCTATAAAAGAGGTTCGTATGATCAGAGATTCTTATTCGATGCATGACACACCTGTTTAAGTATAATTTCTCGCACGTTGTGTGTCCCAGACACCCATTTTCAATCACGCTAGATTGCCCAATCCGACTTGGAACAACGGCCGTCTAGCCGAAACGTCCGACTCTATAACTAATATTGTTCTATACGCCCGTCTGCCTATTAAAAAGATGAATACGCGAACAAAAATTCACTAACGCCGACAGCAACGGGAGTATAATAAATCGCCCGTATGATATAAGCGAACTTAAGTCTAGCGCGTTTAAATATACAACACCCGAAAAACATCATCAATCGTCCTCCGGCCGGTCAGAAAACGTATGGATACTAGAGAATAGACGATACGGTCCCTGTCTATTTTTATGTGGCGGATCGTACGCGATAGTGCGCTCACGCAAACGGGCCGTGAGAATAAGAAAGGGTTCTGTCACTGGCCGTCGGTAAGTGACGATCTAGAAAAATAAATAAGTGTCTATTCGTAAGTTCAGCGTCGATTTCTTTATTGTAAATCGTAGGCACCGTTCCGGCTTATAGGAAGCGACTAATGATACGGTTATTGCCGTCGATTCTGTGAGTTCACGGTGAGTCCGTGGCGGAACGTAAATCAGATGAAGCGTCTTCGGTAGTATTTTAGTCGGAGACAGCGGCTTTGATGTTTACTAAGGTGTCTGTTGACACATTTAGAATCACCCCCATATAGCAAAAAGTAGATTCTAAATAAAACTATCTTAAACAGAGAGAACATAATCGAGGAAAGAAAAACTCTTATGTTTGAGTTTTCCCTATTTTGAATAAATTTCTCTAAACACTTCTGCAATACACATAAATGCAACATGATCAATTAAATTTACCCTTTAGCAGGCCATGATTTTATTTATTCAAAATATCGTGTTGGTTGTGACAAATAAAATACATCTGTCATGTGTACAGTTTTGGTTTATTGAGACTCAAAAATGTTTACAATAAATCATAAACGTTTTATTATCGAATCACACTTTAGAAATGGTGTAAAATTAGAAAATGCAAAATGGTTGGACTCTTTGCCGCCATGTATGGAAAAAAGGGATAATCGCCAACCATTTTTTAAAAGCTGCTACTTATGGGATGTTATAAAAGGAAATAGGGAAAATAGAGAATAAAAACGCAATAAGGAAAAAGAGAATAGGGAAAGGGAAAAGAGTAAGGCAATAGGGAAAGGCAAAGGAAATGGGAATGGGGAAAGGGAATGGAAATGGGAATAGGGAAAGGGTATAGGGAAAGGGAATAGAGAAAGAGAATTGGAATAGGGAAAGTAAACAGGGAAAGGGAGTAGGGGAAGTGAATAAGGAAAAGGAATAGGGAAAGGAAATAAGGAAATGGAATAGGGGACCTGGAATAAAGAAATGGAATAAAGAACAAGAGTAGGGAACGAGAATGGGTAAATAGAATAGGGAGAAGGAATAGGGAAAGGGAAAGGGAATGGGAATACGGAAAAGGAATAGGGAATTAGGAGAGGGAATAGGGAAAGGGAGTAGGGAAAGAGAATAGGGAATAAGGAGAGGGAATAGAGAAAGGGAATAGAGAAACGGACTAGGGAAAGGGAATAAGAAAAAGGAATAGGAAAAGGGAGTAAGGAACAGGGAATAGATAAATAGAAATAGAATTGAATGCTGCATAACCTAAAATTATTTTTAAATATACCGGGTGTTCAGGAAGACTGGGTTTTTTCATTATAGCTCTATTTTTGCTTTTAAGAACAAATCTTTTCTACAAAAGTTGTACAGAGTTAAATGCTGCACAACCTAAACATATTTTCGACTATACAGGGTCTTCCAAAAGTAAAAACAAAACAAAAAAAAACTACTTAAAACGTACAGCACATTCTAAAAGTGCCACCATCTTCGCTGGGCGAAGATGCGCAGCATCTAGTGTTTACAATAAATCATAAACGTTTTATTATCGAATCATACTTTAGAAATGGTGTAAAATTAGAAAATGCAAAATGGTTGTACTCTTTGCCGCCATGTATGGAAAAATTTCGGGCAGTAAAGTACGAAGGGTCACGTAGGCATCTCGGCCAGATCCTGGTCTTCTGGTTAACAGGCTAATCTCTTCGTAACATTGGTACACCTTTTGCACAGTACAAAACCCTTTACTTTATTAACAATTCTTGCAGTTTGACGTTT
Organism: Protaetia brevitarsis; assembly: GCA_004143645.1. Taxonomy (NCBI): domain Eukaryota; kingdom Metazoa; phylum Arthropoda; class Insecta; order Coleoptera; family Scarabaeidae; genus Protaetia; species Protaetia brevitarsis. The sequence continues at coordinate 58,435 of RXPK01000749.1, forward strand.
TCATCGGCAATCTTCTATCAACATTATAATTCTTGCCACAACAATAGGATCTAAAAGTATTACAATATATAAAATACACTACAGCATGTGACCGACAGGTTTTACAGACATAAATCAATGCTAAATCAAAAAAAAAAACACTAAATGTGAATTTTTACTTGCAGCGATACATGCTACTTTACAGAAGTCGAAAGAAGAGTGAGAGATAACGTGTATGATAAATGATTTCTCGAAAAATAAATTATTAAGCGCCTACTATAGTTAGCAGTACAATTTGTAAATGTAAGGTTAAGACAGAAAATTACAAAATTTCAATTTTTGCTCGCCAGTATGCATAAAACGATGGCAAACAATTAAAATTTACCACAAATTTTTGTTATAAATAATTATTAAAGCGAACGCCACGTGCTGAATCAATTTACGACTCACTGCTCAATGCGATCTCTATCAGGAAGTAATTACCGAACAAACGGCAGATATCTTAATTAGACAGTGTGCCGACAGACCCCACTACTATACAATAATAAAGGAACGTGTATCGAATAATACACCTGGAAAGTTTAATCGTTCTGTTTCTGGGAAATTATACAAATTCTTGGGTAATTTAATTGTCTGGGCCATGGTGGAATTTCTTTCTTTACGTTCGGACAGCGGCTGAAAAGACTTGGTTGTTTTTTTTTTTTGGTGGATGATCGTGGAAATAATAAAATTTTATGGTTTGCTCATAATTTTACCCGTTCTTACCCATACCATTTATAAAAATAAAGATAAATCAATATACTTATATTGAAAAAAGTCATGTCATTTTTTACAATTATATTTTTACAATAGATACATTCATTTTTGTGAAATAATACTATACAGCGTGATTCTGAATATATGCGACAAACTTTAAGAGCTGATTCCTGAGATTATTTTGATCATAAAAGTTCATATGAGTATATGTCCAAAACGGTTTGGTTTTAAAGTTATTGAATGTTTAATTGTAAATTATGAACTATGACGAACACGATATAATATCACAGTTGGTTCTATAAAAACTATTGTGTTGAGAGGGAATTGTTTATTTGTCATTTCAATATTTGTCAATAGTTGTCAGAATATTCATTCAGTTTATTGCCAGTTTCTGTTTTTTAAAATGAATTACACGAATGCTGAGATGTGTGATATGCATTTCGTTTACGGTCTTGCCAATGGAAATTCGCGTGCTGCTAGACGTCTTCATGAAGAACGATACCCGAACCGTATCATCACGCATCATTCAATATTTGCCCGTCTTCACCAACGTCTTAGTGAAACGGGAAGTTTTAAAAAAACGGACGACTGATAACGGGCACCCATCTACAGTGAGAACTCCACAAGTTGAAGAAATGGTACTAAATGAAATCGAGGCCACAGTTTGGAGAATATTGAAAGATCAACTGTTGTATCCACATCACATCCGACGGGTGCAGGCACTTTTGTCGGCAGATTTTCCGCAAAGAGTGGCTTTTTGTCAATAGACGCAACACAAAATCGCACAAAATCCTGAGTATATGGCTCAAATATTCTTCAGCGACGAGGCTACTTTCTCTAGAAACGCGATTATTAATTTTCATAATAATCACATATGGGCCGAAGAAAATCCGCACGAACTAGTGAATGCCCGTTATCAACATCAATTCTCTGTCAATGTGTGGGCCGGAATTGTTGGAGATCACTTGATAGGTCCACATTTTTTACCGATGCGGTTAAATGGCGAGGTATACCACAATTTTCTTGAAGAGCTGGAAAGAAGGAACTACTGCTGGAAGAAGTTCCGTTGCAATTAAGATTACAAATGTATTTTATGCATGACGGTGCTCCAGCGCATTTTAATTTAGTTGCTCGGGAGTTTTTGGACAATACGTATCCAGATCGGTGGATAGGAGGAGGAGGTCCACAACCGTGGCCTCCTCGGTCTCCAGACTTAAATTCTTTGGACTTTTTTCTCTAGGGTCACCTTAAATCATTAATTTATACGACTCCCATTGAAAATGTTGATGAACTGAGAAATCGCAACTTTTTCAAACAATTCGAAATATCCCTGATATTTTAGAACGGATTCGCCAGTCAATACGACGGAGGATAGAAGCTTGTATTGCAGTTGGGGGCGGTCATTTTCAACAGTTAGTATAAGTTAATTTTATTTTACTAATTATTTTGTTAATTTATAATAAAAACATTAATTATGTTAACTTAGTATTAAACATTGTACAACTTTAGAACTAAGCGATTTTGGACATATGTTCTTATGAAATTTTATGATCAAAATAACCCCAGGAATCAGTGCTTAAAGTTTGTCGCATATATTGATAATCATAGTATAGTCTGTTTGATTTTAGCTGTCACACCAGATATCTCGGCTGTTGTTAGAGATACGACAAAATCTTACAGAAGAAAAGTTGTTTTACATCTAATTCTCCATTATAAATAAATAAATAAATATGTTAGATATATATAGATATATGAGTATTTAGTTTTATAAGTTTAGTATCTATTCAGCATCGTAAACAACCTTAAACAGGTCGAACAGTGTTTATATATTAAGTTAAGTTATAGAGATAATGTTGTAAAAGAGTTAAAATACCTGTTAAGAACCCGTTTTCCATTCTAATTTGTATTTTATGAATCTACAGTCATTTGATTTACAATATACGAGTTAAATTTTACCTATAAATAACTGTTTTCCTTGATTATCAGCTATTATTTTACACCACACTTTACTGGCAGCAATCATTTGAGAATTGGCGGCAAATTTACCTCTTCCTGCCTCTTCTAACGTAAGCAGATAAACTGGAATTTGTATAGTTTTCATTTTCGACACTATCAGAAAGTAACAATTTCAAAGGCGCCAAATAAGCTCAATTTAAATATTTACTGTAAAGGTATGTGATTCTATTCAGCTATTGTTATTCGAATCCTTTAACCACTCTGAGATTTAAAAAAAAATTACTGAGATTTAACATTTTTTTAACATTAAAAAAAATCTTGACCATTAATCAAGTCATTATTAATAATTATTATTGTTATTAATTATTTATTTATTATTATTATTTACAGTATATTTTTTATTTATGATTGGAATAAAAAATAATTAAAGGTTATTTTTTTCTAGATGAAAAGAAATGTCGTTTTATTTTATTATTATATATGACTTATGAACAAAGAAAAGTAGGCAAAAAGAAGCTATCTAAAGATTTAAATGAAGTCCCCACAAAATTAGTTCATTTCAGTTAATTATAAAATTCGTTGTGCACAATTTTAAAACATCCAGTCTAAAAGATTAAAAATACATCAGCTTCGACTAATAATAATACATAAAGTACCTGTCACCTGAAATACCGTCGTCGGTAATGTAGGACACGATAATAAATTATTTAGGAACACCTACAACCTGTCAATTTCATGGTGCGACAACTTGACAAATGGTTTTATAGAAAAACAAGCGACGAGCCTTCTGTTCGCAGACGCGGTATTCGTCGATTGTTATTTTTATTATACATAGAACGTATAAATATACCATTTTTTAAAATACTTTCGGATAGGAAGACATCTCGCCCCCATTTGTATGGTAATGTCGGACAGTTACGTACCGTACTTTAAGTGCCCTTATCTAACTCGGAGTCTTGTTCCCGTACGTGTATTAATAGAAAGCCCATGTTCGGTAAGGAAGGGGTCTCTCTACGCCTAATTTAGTGGCCGATAAGGACCGGCACCTTTCACGCCATCTAGGCGTGAATTAAAGAGATACTACTAGCCGACACTTCATAAATATGTCGAGAGAAATGAGCGGGGATATTAGTGAAATGGAAAGGAGTCATTTTTGTGATAACGAGAGAAGTCGATTCGGGGATTCGTGGGAGAGGAGCCAGACGAATTATATGTGGAATTACATACAGGGTGTTGAAGAAGCTACGTAGATCCTCAGGAAATAATTGTTTGACAGGAAACAATTCCGTTATGAACATGAAAAACATAGATTGGCAACACTGTAACCTAATAATTTTTGTACTTCGATCTTAATTTTTTTAAATTCTATACTTAAAAACTGATTTAATTGCCACGAACAAATTTATTTCGTTATCCTATATTTTATCGATTAAAATGTAAAAATTCTTACTTCAATCAAATACCAAAATAAAACGTTGTTTGGGACACACAAATGATTTTATTGAAATATTTACTTCAACGTAGCTAAATTATTTGGTAAAGAAGGAGTTTGGTTGTCGGGTATTAAATCTATTTCTTTAAATCAAAATAAAAACGTGTTAGTTTTCACCAACCATAACGAACCATGTTTTGTTTTAATCTGCTAACTACCATGTGATTCAAAATGATTGTCGTGAGAAAAAAACTATTTTCCGGAAAAAATTATCTATACTTATTACCAATTTAATGAGCGAAGTTAGCTACATACAAATTTCATACATTAAATGAATTTTCTTGACATTTAGCGACATTGGCGTGCGTGTTGTAGTATCTTTCGATTATTTATCTTATAATTTTTCTCAAATCGTTTATATTTACATCTAATATCACCAACAATAGTATTTCTGAATACTGTAAGAAAATAAGGGAATTTATCTGTGGTAATAGCTCAACAAACAGGTAAAAAATCAATATTAACATTAAGTGAAATAGTTTTTACATTTATTAATTTTATAAGCTTATCATACACTTCAGCGCAATAAGCTGTCAAAAGAAAGTTACATTTTCATCCCTATAAAGTTTCTACGGTACAGGAATTATTACCATTAGATCACGATAGGCGATTGGAATATTGTCATTGGTTTAATAACAATTTGAAGGGCGATGACTTGCTAAACAAATCATTTTTCATGGATGAAGCCCGGTTTTATCTAACAGACTATATCAATTCACAAAACTATTGTATCTGGTCTGCAGAAAATCCACACGAATTTCGAGAAACGCAATTGCATCCCGTAAAAGTTGGAGTTTGGTTAGCTATGTCCAGGCAACGAATAATAGGGCCAATTTTCTTCGAGAAACTGTAACAGCCCAACGTTACCAGCAGATGTTGGAATTGTTTATTGCAGAGTTACAAGAAAATGAGCTTGAAGCAGGTTATTTTCAGCACGATAATGCTCCAGCACATACTGCTCGACAAACCTGCCAATATCTTCAACAGTTTTTTGCTGACAGGTTCGTTAGAGCACAAAGATGACCACCAAGATCGCCTGATCTAACCCCATTAGATTACTTCATGTTCGCCTATCTAAAAAATAGGATCTATAGAAACCGCATGCATACCATAGAAGAACTGAGAGATGCAGTTTTGTCACTTAATAATTATACTAATTGTATGTTATAATTTAAAGTAATAAATAAATTTAGTTAAACACCAGTTAGTACTGAATTGTAAAATCATAATTTAGTAAGGTTAAATTAATTACATTTCATTTTTACAAGCAGAAACACCAATCCACAGTCGTTTATATAATGCGAGTTCAAATATAGGTTACGTTTTCCTTATTTATGACAGATCCGTTTACTTTCTTGTGTCCAACACTGACTTAGTTCAAATCTTCATTACAAACACGCGGCATATACCTACACCCTGTTACTATCTATAGGAGCGGAATTGACAATCATTTTGAATCTCTGAATTTTACTACATTTTCTCCAGGGATCATAGTGTTAAAGATAAGAAACGTCCGTATAAAACCTATACAAACGAGCGACCAGCTTTCACGTAGTTAACATTTGAGACGCATGTGGCGTGTTCGTCAAATTTAAAAACTTAATTTTGGCTATTGGTTCGGCAATGAAACATTGAAAGCGCGAGGCACTATTTATTGTCAACTGTCACTACTATTTAATTAAACAACATTGCTTACATTAAAGTGTGTGCAATAATATTTTTGATCAAGCATTATTTCTAACTCCAACTCTCCCTCTAGAAATAAGATTCATGCTAAAACAATGAGCCTTGTGGTTTTCTTTCGGCATCCCTTTCGTCAAAAGATCGGCGATCATGTTTTTTTTTTTTTGTCGAAATCGAGTTGATATGGATCTGTTGTTCTACAATCTTTTCTCGAACAAAGCGATGCTTCGCAACGATGTGCTTTGTCCGGGGATGGTAAACGTCATTCGAGGTGAGACTTATTGCACTTCGATTGACGCAATATATGGGAACGTCCAGTGATTTTGTCAATTTAACCAATCTCTTCTTCAAATCCTTTTAGCCACATGGCTTGTTGTGTCCATGTATGTCGCTTCGGTTGTGTACAGTGCCATGATTTGCTACTTCCGACTCTTCCAAGTTATGACTGTTTTACCTTCGTAAAAGATGTATCCTGTAGTTGACTTGCCCTCATCTCGGCAGCCCAAGCTGCATCACAAGATCCTAAGAGCGTAGTTGTATAAAACACACAATCCGCTGTAAAACATTAAAGTGCACACTCACACACACAATGACAAATACATGAAAATATGAAAATTAACACTATGAACACAAAGAAAGCATAACGTGCATCATACGTCAAAATGATTGAAACTAATTGAAACGCTGTCGGTAATATAGATCAATATTTTTCGCCACCGAATCTTTCTGCTTAGTTAACATTTGAGGCTATAGATGGTGCTACCATCGACGCGGTCGTTATGTTTCCTATCTTTAACGCTATGATCCGTGATTCTCTCTAAATAACGTTCGTATACATTTCTAAAGCTAACTGTTTATTTTCATTAGCTTCTAAAAAGCACAGCAACTAATTAAAACAATACAAATAACCACGAAGAATGTGAAGTTTACACAAAATTAAATACGATAGTCGAATACACAAGTAAATGTCAAGATTTGACAGTAGGTAACACGATTTTTATTGAATTTACTTTGGAATACAAACACCTTGGTCCGACAAACACACTGCTCTATAACGTTGTCAAATGTGTTCTTCGGGAAAGTATGTTAATGAATAAACGTTAAAAACAAACTTTTAAATAAAAAAGAAAATATTTCCGAAATAATACTAGTAAAAATTTTTGTTTAAACTAAGCTGCAGCTATCTCGGTTAATGATATCGAAGAGTAAGGCCTAATTAAGCACCAAAACCGAACGAAGAATATGCCGTTTTTGCGGTAACTTTATATTTTATTGGAGTATTAGTTGTAGAGTTATTCGACCAGATATGCTTTTTACTGCTCCAACAAAGAAAATTTACTTTGCGACTATCGACTATCTATCGATTGTTTTCACATCAAAGCTTATTTTTCTTTACAAGGAAGAAATATGCTTGTTAAACCACTATTAATTTCAAATATTTTTTTACATCTAATACATATTTCTTTGTCACCATTTAAAACGACAATTTATCTGGATTAATGCATCTTTATTGACGACAATTCTTTTCTCGATGTAGCGACTATAATACTCGTCTCTTGAGCAAGAGAATGGAAGTTAGGCCGATTTTGATGTAATTATCGGTACTACTTCGAGGGCAACGAGGTCGAAGCTATGGGAGCATCGCAGCCCTGAGGTGAATAAAAACAGGTTCCTTTCGGTAGCCACTACGTAATCCCGAAGCGTTATTACGATACCTACATAGAAAATGCGTATATGAGGGATCATGCATACAAGTCTGTTGTAATACTGTAAGGAGAAACATTATTTAATTTAAACAAATTAATTATTATATGCATGTACATATTGCTATGGTATGTCTCCCCGGTTGTCTGAACTCTATGCTGTTAATTTTCCAAGATCAAGTTTTGGCATTGCCGCGCGCAAATTCTCACTTATGTTTATATTTGTGTATTTTGCTTAGAATTTAGTAGTTTTGTTGGATGTATTTAATTGTTCAGTTAGTTAGTTTATTTTTCTTTCCTTTATATGTTTAGCATTTGTTATCTTGTGTTAGGTCCTTTTTATAAGGCGTATTCTATGGTTTATGCGGCTGTCGCAGCGCGCGCAGTTGGTTGTTTGTATATACGCGTAGGAGCGCCTCTTTAGGGCTCAGAGTCTGAATCATTGTCACGAATGTAAGTACATGTAAATGTTGAGCTCTTTGCCTCCATTTTACGATTTTTCATTTGTGAAGATTTGTTTCGGTAATTATTTTAATTTTGATCATTATTCAGACGTCTCCGCTTGTTAATTGGCGTTGTATTATTGTGCACAATTTATGTATAAGGCCCGTTAATAATTTTTCGTTTTAGAAGTGATCGCGTTTAGAGTTTAAATTTTCCGTTTTTTTGTAGTTTTCAAATTAATTTTATTTTAATCACCTCGGGGTAGGTGAAGAGAAGCTTTGGGCTTGTATTTTAATTTCATTTTGATTTTACTTGGTTCTCCACGTTGATTTAATAAAATTTTAGTTTGCTTTGGATTTTTGAAACCATGTGGATTTTTTGTGGTATAAGAAATTCCTTCTAGAACGAATTCACCATTTTTGTTTGATAAAGGATTTGCATTGTCCTTTTTAATTGTAGAGTCATATGCAGGTTTGTTTTTTGCCAGAATCTTATATTCATGGTTTTAATTTTTCCTGTAATTTGTATTAAATGTTTTTTTTTTCTTTTACAATAAAGTTAATGATTTTAAATATCATCTTAAATATTCTTTATTTTTGAATTAGCCACTTCTATTATTAGGGATTTTAAAGAAAGTCAAATTTTTCAAACGCCCACTTTTACTTTTAATGAAAGTTACTCTGAGATGTAAGAATCTCTGGCGCCCTTTTAAATTCAAATTTGCTGAGCTAGCTAAATTAATTTTGTCATTTTTTATTTCTTTAAACTTATATGCTTGGACAATCAGTTCACAGCAATATGTATATTATAAAAACCTAATATTTAAGCGTTTCTTCAGTAACGTTTAACTTTTATTTGTACGCCATGAGAACACGGTAAACAGGTGTTTCTTTACCTACCGTGGTAATAATAATGGTATCAGCACTTTAAGTCTTCCCGTGACGTTTATCTGGGAACGAATAAAATAAATCAGATATCAGCCAGTTCGATTTCCACGAAATAAATATGTTAATTTGTGGAATATCCTTTTATCTGAATGGTCTACCGTTCATCGGGGAAGATTAGTGGCGTATAGGAAATGGACAGGCACTATAAATTGAGAGGAGGCAGTAGAAATGTAATATAACATCACTGCCAGCCACTGAAGATAACCTAATCGTTTCGTGGTTAAGGATACAGGGTGTTACGAATTGATAGTTACAGTTTCGTTACACTGAGAAAAATGGCCTAAGTAAAGTGTTTACTTGATAAAAAATTATTTACAATAGATAAAGTTTTACTTGGAACTATTCTCCTCAATTAATACCTGCAACTAAATACTTGAATGCAAGTTGTTACCGTAAATAGTGCTTTTATTAACGGCTATTACACAGCGTATCTGACAAATTTGTGGTAAGTAACGTATTACTTATGACTACTGGTACTGTATCTAACTACAGCACATGCTTAGTAGAAGTAACAACAATGCTGATCGCTATTAAACTCATGTATTTTCTTAAATAGGTAACACCTTGCCACAACTATGATTATTTGAGTTTTGCTGCCACACCGTGATTATTTTACTATTCCTGATTGGCTAATGCGGCGGAGTAATGGAAATAGTCCCCGAGACGGCTACGTGCGCAAGCGCGGGCTACCGTCAAGTAAGAGTTACGGACGTGGGAAAAAGTCGTCGAAAAAGAGTGGCCAAGGAGTACGCCATTATAGGCCCGAACGCAAATATATTAGAAATACCGGGTGGGTTAACTCAAGGCCCCATCCGTATAAAGAATCCCAGCGAAAGAAGAAGTACCGAGCCTATAAGCAATCGGATGTTTCAAGATTGCAATTTTAAACCACGTGATGGGATATTTGAATTCCCCATCATTGTGATGATATCTGTGCCCGCTGGTGAAGTTAAAGTATGGATGCCGTCGCTACCTGAGTGACAGTCCAAGTGCCACCTGCAGTTAGGGATACCCCGACGAAGTAGCCGTTTTCGAGGCGATCACCGGACATAACCGACAGAGGATCAACTCGCCGAGACAACGCCCAGTGCAAAGAACCAACAGAAACCGCAAGTTTACCGTTTAGGTATATTATTTCTTTGTTTGTTATTAGTTGTAACTTCAAAGCCATATTTCTCTTTGTCCTTTGCTTAGATTTCAATAATTTCAATAACTAAATAACGTTTCCAGGGGGCCCCATTTACCTTATCTTTTATTATTGCTTTGTTCATTTTTTTCATTACTAAGGAATATATTTTATGAGTCATTACGTTATAAATTGTTTAAAAAAAAATTGTTGTTAAAGTGAAACCAATATCTTTCATTCATATCAGGTAGTCACTGTGTTTGTCCTATACAAAATAAAACTATTACTAATAATACTGCTTTTTTTTTCTTAAATAATAAGTATTATGTACTATCTTTAGCAAAATAAATGCGAATTTAATCTTCAATTATTAATGCAATCGAAACTACAGCACACCGAATAGTAATTAAAAATTATTTGCAAACAATTTTGAATTACGCATTGCTCGGTACGTAGTACTTACAGTTGCGGTTGCATAAATAATCGAAGATTTGCGGAACTTTTTTTTGTACTTTATCAGTTATTCACACAGAGTACACAATAAGCTACTTAATAAATATTCACTAAACTTCCTCGTTTCCTACACTACCTATAGTTGAACAACAAATTTAAGGTAAGTATATTGTATATTTATAGCAAACCATTACCTTCTATATATCAGGTATTTAGTGAACGTGTATTAATGATACTCTTTCCTTATCACAAGTAATCTAAATAGCTTGTATTAATTATGAAGGTGTGATAGCTGTTATAGAATAGTTCACTCACAGCAATACACCTATTGCTTGACAGGGGCAAATATTTGCTTACTCCATTTTTATATATTCTTTGGGTTAACTACTTCAGTTTAATTATCATATGTAACTTCATAAGTTACCAGTATGAAGCAGACCGTAAGTAACTTATATTGCTTCTTGTTAGTATCAGTGTTTAGGATGTCTTTTTTACTAGTGCTAAGTAATCTGTGCTTTTGTCCCCTATTTATTTAATTACACGCAGCATTTCTGATAGCACATTCAGCAGAAAAATGACTATTGGCTTCCTCCTTTGACGTTTTGGTATAGGACTACATATATAATTCTTTCCCCTAGGAATTTTACTGACTGAAACAATATTTATTCCTAAGGATTTAGATGCTCGCTGTAAAGAATGCAGAATGATGCAATTAACAATTTGCATCGACGCAAAACGCTTTGGATTATTTATGAAAATAACTGTTTTGTAGAAATCGCGAGTGAAAGATAGCAGAAACAAATAAAACTCGGAGGAAAATAGAATGGGACGCTATATGCAATAACCTCAATGACAACAAATGTAAACAACACGCGTCGTGGCGACGTTCCCTTAGTGACAAACTAATTACTTTAAGGCAGACAATTTAATAGGAATATTACTATGATGTTAATGCTGCGCGTTAACGGGTAATTTCACTGCGTTATATTTGCTATTCTGTAAGTTCTGTCAATGACGTGCAACGATTCTTACGATGAAAATAGTTTAGAGAGATTTTGCATAAAAACTGTAGGCACAAATAAATTACTATTTTCAATGCGTTGCTTGAACTGCAAGCAGAAGATGTGGAGTGCGCTAGGCTCGCTTTTAGACCCAATTCTGTTTATCATCATATCCTACATAAAAAACCTTCCGAGCAGTATCGCATAGAGTAAATCGTTTATACACATAACTATGTGTTAGGTATCTATACAGGATATTCCACGTAACTGGTTCATTAAAAGTTTATGTGTTCTATTATTTACTTATATTTGAGATTTTGACACCAGTATCTGTTCGATTGAACTATAAATGCCAAAATACCTTACCAAAATATCACTTCGGTTGACCGGAAATGGATGTCAACTTTGTTATTTAAATAGAATGATCTAATTTTTTATTCATTTTGGATTCTACAACTATAAATACGCATTTTTATTAGCTATTCCTATAGCTACATGCTGCCGTTTTTGAGTTATTTAACTTTTTCTTTTTTTTTAGTTCATAATCATTGCATCATTGAGAAAATTAATATCTCGGTTAATACTGCAAGTAGAGACTCCAATTTGCTATGTTATGAATGTAGATATAACTCTAGAAACGGTAAGCACACTTTACATTCTAACATACAGGATGTTTCAAAACTGAGAACAAAGTGACATATTTTCAAAAGCAGAAACCTCATTTTTTAAATAGAACACCCTGTATTTTTAATTCGAAATTAGGAAGTAAATATCATCCCCTATCGCTTAGATGAGCATTCCCTATACCTATCTTTAACAGATTTTGAGATATGAGCGACTTTTGTGAAACAGACTAAGTATTCTTTTTTTAAATAGAACCTCCCGTATTTTAATTCGGAATTAAGAAGTAAATATCATCCGCTATCACTTTATATCAGCATTCCCTATACCTATCTTTAATAGATTTTGAGATATGAACGACTTTTTGTTAAACAGACTAAGTAGCCCTATCTTTGTGTGTTTGTAGCTGGCTCTGAATGGGATTAATGTCAAATTCATTGACTACCAAAAGTGTTTATGTATATCATTGTAATACAACTTTCGTACAACGCAATATTAATAGAAATGATATTCGAACAGACATTCTTATATGGTTATTCAAAAATAATACATGAATTTGACGTGAATCCATTTCATAGCCAGCTACAAACATTTAAAGAGAAGGCTACTGAGTCTGTTTAACAAAAAGTCGCTCATATCTCAAAATCTATTAAAGATAGGTATAGGGAATGCTGATATAAAGTGATGGGGGATGATATTACTTCCTAATTCCGAATTAAAATACTGGGTGTTCTATTTAAAAAAAATGAGTTTTCTACATTTGAAAATATAGCACACTTTGTTCCTCAGTTCTGAACACCCTGTATGTCAGAATGTAAAGTGTGCTCACCGTTTCTTAGAGTTATATCTACATTCATAACATAGCAAATTTGAAGTCTCTACTTGCAGTATTAACCGAGATATTAAATTTCTCATGATGCAATGATTATGACTAAAAAAAAAAGAATAACTTAAATAACTCAAAAACGGCAACATGTAGCTATAGGAATAGCTAATGAAAACTGACGTATTTATAGTTGTAGAATCCAAAAAATGAAATAAAAAATTATATCATTCTATTTAAAATAAGAAAGTTGACATCCATTCCGGTCACCGAAGTGATATTTGGTTAAGGTATTTTGCATTTATAGTTCCAATCGAACAGATACTGGTGCCAAAATCTCAAATATAAATAAATAATAGAACATCATAAACTTTTAATGAACCAGTTACGTGGAATATCCTGTATATCTGCTACGTAGGTAAACTTTCAATGATAAAATAATGATAATATTAAATAAGAGCAAAATAAACTTCTTCAATAGGCATATCAAAAAAAAAAAAAATAGAGTAAATAATCTTCGTTCACCTACGCGCTACGCCGTTCACGGCAGAGATATTACCATTCGCGATCGTACGACCTTATTTTATGCAATAAAACTCTCCACCTATGTAATTACGGCCGAGATATCAGAACGAGAACAACCACCTGCTCTGACGTATTACCAACACGTATTCAAGAAGCCGCTCCCGAGTCTCCCCTGATGTTGCTGCCGTTGTAATCGCCAGACAAGAGAGGGAAAGAGAGATAGGAGAAAGACAGAACGGTGTAGTAACCTCTCGGATGAGTGGGCGTTCTTATGAAGATTTTAATCTAAATTCTTTCAAAATTACTTTCAACTTCGGCGACGGAGCGCGCCGTGCAGTCCGGGCCGCGGTTAGTAGAGGGGGGGGGAAGGGGGAGGGGCAACTAAAGCCATTAAAACTTGTAAATCAACCTGTAGTACGTAATACTCTCGATGCTTTTGTGTATGTGTTGTGTGTATTACGTTGTGTGCGACGACTTCTTCGGACTTGAGATTCTTCGTTGTCTTTGCTTGCTTAAGCGCCCTCTGGCGGTCGTTCCAGTCGATGCTATCGAACGCGGGTGGTGTGGTACATACAAAACACAACAAACAAACAAAAAAAAAACACTGTAAATGTAGTTCTGGCTCTTGAGTAATTAGTCAGTAAATTTCGTGGAAGGTATTTTAAATCTGACTTTTTTCTCATTCCTAACGTAACGCATTTATTTTTTTGATTGAAAACGGGACTCTGGTAAAAATCAGCACCTGTTTAAGGTACTTTTTTCACATTTATATAGAAGGTAAGGGCACATTTAATGAAAAGCACAATCTAATAATATACAGGGTTATTCTCAATATATGCGACAAACTTTAAGAGCTGATTCCTGAGGTTATTTTGATCATAAAAGTTCATAAGAACATATGTCCAAAATCGCTTAGTTCTAAAGTTGTACAATGTTTAATAGTAAGTTAACATAATTCATGCTTTTATTATAAATTAACAAAATAATTAGTAAAACAAAATTAACTTATACTAACTGTTGAAAATGACCGCCCCCAACTGCAATACAAGCTTCTATCCTCCGTCGTATTGACTGGCGAGTCCGTTCTAAAATACCAGGGTATTTCGAATTGTTTGAAAAGCTGCGATAATACGATTTCTCAGTTCATCGACATTTTCAATGGGAGTCGTATAAACTAATGATTTAAGGTGACCCCAGAGAAAGAAAGTCCAAAGAATTTAAGTCTGGAGACCGAGGAGCCACGTTGTGGACCTCCCCGTCCTATCCACCGATCTGGATACGTATTGTCGAAAAACTCGCGAGCAACTAAACTAAAATGCGTGAGCACCGTCATGCATAAAATACATTTGTAATCTTAATTGCAACGGAACTTCTTCCAGCAGTAGTGGTAGCTCCTCCTCTTCAAGAAAATTGCGGTATACCTCGCCATTTAACCGCATCGGTAAAAAATGTGGACCTATCAAGTGATCTCCAACAACTCCGGCCCACACATTGACAGAGAATTTATGTTGATGACGGGCATTCACTAGTACGGCGTATTTTCTTCGGCCCATATGTGATTATATGAAAATTAATAATCGCGTTTCTAGAGAAAGTAGCCTCGTCGGTGAAGAATATTTAAGCCAAATAGTCAGGATTTTTTGCGATTTTGTGTTGCATCCATTAACAAAAACCACTCTTCGCGGCAAATCTGCCGTCAAAAGTGCCTGCACCCGTTGAATATGATATGAATACAACAGTCGATCTTTCAATATTCTCCAAACTGAGGTCTGACTAATGTTTAAAGCAAACAAAGTTTTTCTGGTGCTTGTAGTAGGATGTTTCTCAATTTCATTTAGTACCATTTCTTCAACTTGTAGAATTCTCACTGTAGATGGGTGCCCGTTATCAAGTCGTCCGTTTTTAAAATTTCCCGTTTCACTAAGACGTTGGTGAAGACGGGCAAATATTGAATGATGCGGGATGATACGGTTCGGGTATCGTTCTTCATAAAGACGTCTAGCAGCAGGCGAATTTCCAATGGCAAGACTGTAAACGAAATGCATATCACACATCTCAGCATTCGTGTAATTCATTTTAGAAAACAGAAACTGGCAGTAAACTGAATGAATACTCTGACAACTACTGACAAATATTGAAATGACAAATAAACAATTCCCTCTCAACACAATAGTTTTTGAAGAACCAACTGTGATATTATATCGTGCTAGTCATAGTTCATAATTTATTATTAAACATTCAATAACTTTAAAACCAAACCGTTTTGGACATATATACTCATATGAACTTTTATGATCAAAATAACCTCAGGAATCAGCTTTTAAAGTTTGTCGCATATATTGAGAATCACCCTGTATACTTTATTAATAAGGTTATATACTGTGATAGAATCACATTCTGCTCATTATATTTCTTACAAAACATTAAACAAATCAACTCAATTCATGAGAAAACGGCAAATGTAATACTCAGAAGGTCTATATAAACAGCAATATATTAAGCTTAAATTCACAACCTATAAAATAAACATCAAAGCCAATCGAAAATATGTTCAAAATTAATAAAAATTATTAAAAAATATAAATGTCAAAAAACGCCATCTATGAGAAGTCAATTAAATCACATACAGTGATACGTCAAAAGAAATGTACAATTGTCAAAAATTTAAGAACAGTAGTAGTGAGTTGACAGTTAAAATTTTCTTCTTTATGTCATTTTGGTAACGTCATTTGAATTTTGGAGCGGTACCGTACATTCAGGGACGTGGTGAACTTCTACTTGTCTGAACTCGGAACTCGGTGACTTGGACCCCGATAGCTGGTTGACGGGCCCAAAAACTTGCAAAGAGGCGTTAAAATATAGACAACAGAGAGCATACGTCCTTTTACGTCAAAAAATTGAGGAGATATCAAGAAACCATTATCGAGGGCATACCTATGTTTGGTAGGTACTATCTGCTGGGTATTCGAACCGACAGACAAAAATTAACATCAATTGCACCAAATATTACAGTAGTATACATGTGATCAAAGAACTGTTCTATTGGTGAATTATAGATGGCACCACTAGCGTTTTAAATTTGTAGTGGTGTTATATTTCCATAAGAGAATACTTGTGGTGTCGCCTATATTTCGCCAATAGAATATATCTCTTACCATATCAAATACAATATAAATATACACATTCTGTCTATTTAATGTTTTAACTAATGTCATTGATATATCATTCGAGTAAATTGATTTGACTATTTTTCGTAGTTAGTATTGCTTTTGAAACAAGAAGAAAAATTTCCGTTTATCTCTTAGAAAAAGATACAAGAATTTATGTCATGCATATTTCAAGAATGTAACTGATAGAGATAGCTCTATTACTGCTTCGTTTAAGTACAATACTTAAATAGTACAGTTATTGTTAGTTATCAAATCTAACCTGCAGCATCGTTAGTTTGTGTATTTGGTTTATTATTAGTTCATTCTCGTCCGTTTTCCCCTTCTTTCTCTATTTTTCAAGATAGGATCTTAGAAAATGCTGAATCATAAGGCACGAGAGGTTATGCTTAATGCTCTGGCATAATTTGAGAGGGAAAAAGAAAATTGGGACCCTTCATTGCATTTAAGTGATGTTGAACGTAAAATCTGAACTAAAACTCAAAATCGAATTTGAAGTAATATTAAAAAACCACGCACAAGGGTATTCTTTTCATACGGTTTTTAATTTGACTTAGAAGTATCGATTTGATTTATATAGACAAAAATCGATGACGTAGGTTAAAATATAAAATAAACAGAGTGTATACGTGTAAAAAATAACTGCTAGGCGAAAAATTTTTCGCTGTACGAACGCGCAAAAAAAAATGAGATAATCGAAGAGTCGGTGACAGACGGATGAAAGTCGTTTAACTGCGCACGCAGCGAATAGTTAGAGCATTAATCTATGCAAACGTATTTTCCTTAAAATTGAAATATCTCCGAAAATACTGGAAATAAGTGTTATGTTGTTGGTACCATTTCGGAGGTAATTTTACAGGGAATTTGCTGACAATATTGAAAAATCGGGGGAGGGGGGGGGGATGGAGCGGTTTACTATATTTTTATTAACTATATTTTAAAAGAGCACACACAACTGATCTATTAGAGCCTTAGAGATGTTTTGCATACGTCCAATGTAGTTTGTGGCGGCTTGTAAATTTTAATACTCATGAAATTATAGCTGTATCCTATACAGGCCACAGAGTTGCAATAAATGAATTTATTTAAAATATATTTATTTACAATTTACTTAACAACTTATTTATGGAAAATGGTGCACACTCTAATGTATGTTTCAAAGTAAAAAACGGCTATGTTATTAGCAAATTTGTTGGTTATTAAAGCATTACATAAACATTTTAGCAACGTTTCGATGCGACATGCGTTTTTACCAAGTTTAATATTTAATTAATGTAACTATAGTCGATATTGTAAAACATTAATGGCATACCCGGTATAATAATAATATAATAGAATTTCAATTTGAATTATGCGTACATAGACTAGGCATCTATATGTTCAACTAAACGTATGTACATACATGTTATAGACTCTCATTTGTTCTTCGCCATTATAATTGCGACTGTGTTGTTGTTGTTGTCTTCTCGCCGACACTCACCGTCAATTACAAAACACACAACGTCGTAGAGACAATTCGTAGCGAAGAAGGAACAACTACCGACCATCGCACCATCGGTCAGCCGAAGAAGAAACGAGCGGAAAGCAATTATTAGCCGACCGGCCAGAGCACGATATGTTAATTATTACTTCTGTAAAATTGCGCCGAGCACGCAGCAACGTCGCTCCTTTAAACAAATAAAAGAAGCCATAATCAAAACAAAAAGCCATCAGAACACCCACTAGAGCACCTGCCGCTCGCTGGAATGCGGTAAGCGTATTCACGAGTCCCAGATAGGAGATCTTTCTTTGAACGTATCAACAGCTGATGCTGTTCGGTCTTAAGGGCGCATCGTAAAGTTATATACGTACAACTCGTCTCAATGTATGAATACGGGGATTTTATTGTTTAAGAGTTATTTATTTGAACAGGGTATGTGAGTTTTTGATTTGAAAGTATGCATCTATTTCGGGCGACGCGGCGTGCGTTATTTCTGATATATGTATATGCGGTTTTTATAAGTTTGGAGGTTTGTTTATAGATTTCAAGAAGAAGAATACGTAAATCTTGAGGGATGTTTAAGATGTCGGTGGATATAATTATTACTGCTATGCGTCAAATCGATGCACATCTTACCCAGATAACAATTTAAGGTTAATACAAGCCTTTTTAAACGTTGCTCCGACAAGGGAAAAAGCTTGTCAACATGCTTGTTATGGCAAGGGTGTAAGCTTGCTGCAAGGTTATGACAAGCTTGCTAGTTGACACAGGACAAGGTTTTTCCCAAGTAAGGTTACAGGTTAAGCTTGTCTGTAAAAGCATGTGACAAGGTTACCATGGCAAGGTTCCCATAAGCTTGTCTGTAAAGCCATATGACAAGGTTAAAATGACAATGTTGAGCCAAGCTTTAGAGAAAGCCTGTACAAACCTTGATAAAAGTTTGTAACAATCAAAACAAAATAGGAATTGGATATTAATTTCTTCTTTTTCTTGGTTTCTAGGTCATAAAAATATAGAAATGTACATTAAGGACGTTTCGTTTTAATTTTAAAGAGCCTTTTCAAGATATATGTAAAATAATAAATTATAAATGGTATACCATTTTTTTTATTTAATAAACAAAACATTGTTATTATGAATTTTGAATTATGATTTTATCATTTATTAAACAATTTACTTATAATTTACACCATTTACAATTTATATTTTATATGTATACTTGAAAAAGCTTTTGAAATCAAAGTGAAACGTCCTTATTAATGTACATTTCCATATTTTGACCTAAAAACAAAAAATGAAGAAATTAATATCCAATCCTATTTTGTTTTGATTGTTGTAAGCTTTATCAAGGTTTGTAAAGCTTTCTCTAAAGCTTGGCTATAGTCAAGGAAAGAGTTGGGGTATATGACCTCTTCTTCATGTGACTTTGAAAATTACTAAAATTTTAAGGAAAGATTATAACAGCAAGCTGAAACCAAAATAAATTTCGTACAAATAAACTTTATGTAACTTCCAAGTGTTTCCAAAAATAACTACAGCTTCTTGCGGTTTCGCCGTGTGTCAAAACTTTCGCTCGACGTACGCTGTTCATACTGACAGCTTCTTCAGGATAACTGAACTGATATTGAACAGTTCAGTTATCCTGAAGAAGCTGTCAGTCATGAACACGAACGTTCGAGCGAAAGTTTTGGCACACACGGCGAAACCGCAAGAAGTGTTAGTTTAAGTTACCCGGCCTGAAGCCTACGCAGTGTTTCCAAAAATGTTTTTTACAAAATTATTGCTAAACAAAACTCAGAGAGAATTTTAGTAAATTAGATATAATTTGCGTTCTTTTTATTATTTTCGGATGCCGTCCATCGTCTCCTAAAATATTTTATTGTTTTCAAAATCACATCTGTTTGCATCAAGTAAAATTCATTCAAATAAAATTAGAATTTCAGTATTTAATAATAAAAAAAAAACTTCTACATATTTATATATACATATTTATATAGAAACAACACTATAATCTATTTTCCGTTGCCATCGTGTTGCCGCGATTCTCTGTAATAAAAAAACGACAACTATAAAAATTAAATAATACGAGAGATGGGAAGACAAGGAAACGGCTATCAGTTTTCCAAGAATCGACAAGTCGTCGTGGATATTATGAAAAGTAACTGTTTCCCTCGTTACTACAAAATACAAACTATCTTATTTTTACTATACTTAGTGGTTATTAAATAAAATATTCACAAAAAATAATTTTAAGCATTTCAGTCTTCTGGAAAGGGTTTTTTTAAGCTTTTCCCTGTTAGAGAATGATTTGCCGCAATATTGTCCTCTAGTGGCTTTTTTAGGATGTTTGATGTCAAACTCTTAACGTTCCTTCCATGGGTTGATATCAAATATCGAATCTGTAAATTTTTTGTTGGAATTAATTCAATAAATGAACATGGTTTCGGACTTAAAAAAACAGGTAATAATTTAAATAATATCAATTACTCACCAACTTTTTTTTCTCCAAGAAGAGTTTTCAACTATTTGATGGTTTACTAATGTCATAGAAGCTTCTATATTCGCTGAAAAAGAATTTCATAAGTTAAGAAATTGATTCTCCTCTTAATCCTTATTAGTTACCATATAATGCCTGTTGTATTGCGGCAGTCTGTTGGGCCAAACCTTAAACCGTATCCATTTTAGTTTCTAAACACTCTGCTATGAAAGAAAAATCTTCTAAGATCTTCCACATTACGCCTGGGTTTAATTTAATTTGGTGACGCTCATTACTGTAATCGGTTCCTAAAAAATATTTGATAACATTAGAATGATTTCTTGAAATAAGAGATACAAATATATATAATAATATTCTTATTAATTATAACACTAAATTTATATGTGTATTTTTGAATTATTTAAAAATCCTATTACACTGTCATTAAAACTGAAAAAAACCTCAAACATTAATTATTCATAATTTCTGAATTATATAAAATCAAATTATACTACAAGCTATTTAGTTGCAAATATAACTATAACTTTTTAAACTAAGTGCATTGGCTTATGCGCTTATGGTGTAGAAAATTAGGTTAGAATTATATGCAATAGTTGGGGCAATTTAATACATGTTCTTTTTTATTTATTGTAAGTGTCGTTTACTACGGTATTCGCAGGAACGGTATATATATACGGTACAGTAGTAAATCAAATGGAAATTAGTAGAAAATATTATACCGAGTCTGGCCACGTACATCTCTTGTTTTCTCTGTACACAGACACAGTTTGATTCATCGGTTAGAATTATAAACTATTGATATTCTTGAAGCAACAACGCATATCTAGTAAAAGATATAAAATTAGGTAATACTTACTTTGCATGAATGATGTTTTAAACTATTATACACTGAAACAGCTCAAACGCATACGACACAACTAAACACAACAAACAATGGCGGTCGATGACAGAATAGCGGAATGGCGGTTAAACCAAAAAAAAATCAATACTCGATAAACGATTGACGTCGAATCACTCCGGAAATACACGAAGTCACCGTACCATGATATAATAACTTTGTCGCAACCATTTCGCAACCTTGCATTAACCCTAGCATTAACCTTTTACTGTTAAGTTTGTCTGGACAAGGTAAAGTTAAGCAAGTGGCAAGCTTGTCGTAAGCTTACGTGTTATCTGGGTAGCATTAGCAGAAATCTTTATACCAGTATTATTCACCATTTTTTAAAGTGATTGGGAATTGTGAGACAAAAAATAAATATGATCTTTATATCTTAGAAGGTTTGTTTATAAATCTCAGTAACAACAATATGTAAATCTTGACAGATGTCAAGGATGTCCACAGATGTAATTATCACTGCTATTTTATCAAACAGATGCAATTCCTCACATTAGCGCATATTGTTGAACTAATAATGTTAGACATTTTTAATTGCTGGTTTTTTTTGCTGGACCAATCATTTTCCTCGTCCTTCTTTATCCCTTCACAAATTTATTATCATAAAGTTCCAACAGATATTCGGTGTTCGAAAACAAAGTGTCTCGAAACATTTTTATATACGAGTTGGAACATCCATACGGTGGACAATAAGTATCCTACGCGGAATTAGTATGCCGCTACTAATAAGAGCACTACATTTGCGAAACGATCGAGTTTTTACCGATAATTGCCAAGGCAATTGGCGAAGAGTCGTTTGCGCCTTATTTATGGCCGGTACAGGAGAATATTACTTCCTGGGCTGCACTTGTAATACCACGAATGCGAACTTTAATAAATCGACGACGTATTTGTGTGCGCCAATGTCCAGGCGTCGTTTTCGCTTCACTGCGTCCGATACAACGATTCTCTAAGGCTTATTACCCATTATATAATAGCGTAAATAGCGGTTGCGATATTCGTCCGTGTCAGCAGATGATCTGCTGATGTTTATAGATGTTATTTATTGAAGGGATATTGGAAAATCGGAAATCAGGTGGTATACCTTTGGTCGTCTGTCATTGATACTGGTTTCTTTCACAGTTGTGGCAGAATGTTCTAGGAAATAATACAGTTAACACTATATGCTACAAAGGAATATTGTTGTGGTATAAAATAATCAACATTAAGAGTGAACACGCAGCTTATAGCTCTATTTTTGATTTTAGGGAAAAGTCTTTTGTACGAAAGTTTTATAAAACTCAATGCTGCATACCTTAAAAATATTTTTGACTGTATAGGGTATTCCAAAAGTAGGAAACATATAGTTACTCCGTTATTTTAAATAGAACACTCAATACATTATTCCATTTATAAGTTTGTAACGGTGTTCTATTTTGTCGGGGTTAATTTACAGCAATAGATATTATAGATTGAAAATTAAATAAATTTTGTTTAATTATACCTTATAAGAATAAATTATATAGCCGGTTCTGCAGTTTACTATCCTGGCGAACTAATCCCTTGAAACACAGGTGGTGCTGCCATAGATGGAATTAGCAGAAAAAAATTATTATATGTTTGACAGGCGGTAACAAAAAGATTATGCCTATCTTTGATAATTTTATAGAATGCAAAATAGATTAAATAAATTGCTCTACGAGAAGTTGCCAGGGTTGCGATGTAATTCAGTCAAAAGTCGGGTATTTTGATTGAACAGTTTTATTTACACATGGAAGGATATATATATATACAAAAGGTAAGTTTATACATAGCAGAGTAAAATTAGCAGAATAAAGCTCTGTATTTTCAGTGAGCAGCCAGCAAAATATACATACATCAAAAGTACAGAAAATTACATAGAAATGCAAAGCAATAATCAAGAAATTAGTTACCAAATTAACGAGCCTCCAATATCGTAGTGCGGTTTAATCGTCTAGTTTCCTCATACAAGAAATAAGTCCCCTTGCCTATTTGAGGACGAGTGCAGCAATGACACAGATCATTCTAAATTAACTTAGCTCTTGCCTGGGTCAAAACAATAAGAGACTCTGCAGTTATGGCTGTCAGATTTGCGGTCTCGCTTATAAATTAGCTGATGCCAAGTTATAAAGCACGTGCCGGAAATACCAATCAAAATGTCGGTAGCTCCTGCCCCAAATAAATTGATATGTAGGTGTTTCTTTTGTCAGAACTGTTGAAATACTTTTGCCCACAAATTCCTGCTCCTGTCAAAGCAAAAATTTAGAGGTTATGTACCCTTGTTAATCTCCACGTGAGAAATTAACAAGAACCAAGAGAGTCGGTACAGCTCTATCGGATATCGGTGCTGTCAACGGTCAGTCAAAGAAGGGATTATTAACACAGAAAGCCGCGCTTAAATACTATAAAATGAAAGCAAAAACAGCATTGACATTTAAAATAGGTATGTTCAGAAAGCATATAGAAATGCATGTGTTCGAAAACTAGATACAAGCGATAAATTAAAGAATGCGTTCTTCATTAAAATAAATTGATAAAAATTACATTTCTAAATGTGATTTAAGAAATTAATTTATTATTATTAAATTCTCACCAAAATTTTCGAGATAATTTTTGGTATGATTTATGTAAAAATTCTCGTACGTGTAAAACGGCTCTTTAGTCTATGTTACAATTAAATTAAATACACAGTATTGTAAGGCGTGCCTATTCTTAGCATTCTTTATCTTTAATCTCAACAAAAAAGTCAATCTAACCGACAAAAAATGTCTGGAACCTAAGCGAACTTAGATAACCCGACCGTATTGGACCTATCTAAACGTTAAATAGAAAGTAAATAACATAAAATAATCATTTTGAAGTATGATTTATAAAAAGACATACAGTTCCATTAATATTTATATTTTGCCCGAGTTATTCTAGCAGACAAAATAAGGTTAGTATTCTCGCCATAATAACATCTGTACGATATACGTATATTTTCCTTTAAGATATCTACAAGCATCCAAGAAAATGAAATTATCTATCGTAAAGGTGGCATTATTTCTGTTATATTGCTTATCGTTGATGCAAGCGATGATTTGTATAAAAACTGGAAAGACCCTAGCATTTTCCGGAAAGAAAAATATTGATGAGACGACTGAAAATGTGATGCTGCACAATTTAGTGAGTGTACCATGTCAGCCTGGATATTACCAAGAAAATCGAGTTTGCATTAAAGGAGCTGATTTTTAAGTTTAAAAACGTGACATAGGAATTGCATAGAATGAATGTGTGTGTGGGAAATACATAATATACATATACAGATACATATAATTTGTTTTTTTTGTCGTAAATATAATTGATTGATCAGGGTGCAGGGCCGAAGCCAGCACGATATTTTCAAGAGGGCCCTAACTTTCTATTTAATTTTGTATTCTATTTATTCATACCATATACAATGTCTAAGAAGCTAGATTAAACAAAATAATATCATATGTTCTAGTACGATTTTCCTTTGTTTTGAAATAATTAGTTTTTTTTTTAAATTAGCTATTGCGAAATATTCGTTAAAATTCTGATTCAATTCGCTTTGTTAAATCACTCGGTTCTAATCTAATTCCCGTACGGTAAGTTCCCTGAAATGTAAATCTACTGGTGATATATACCAGAAATAACACACGCCGCGTCAGCGGAAATAGATGCATACTTCCAAATCAAAAACTCCCATACGCTGTTTAAATAATAAATTTGTGAATGGATAAAGAAGGACGAGGAAAATGATTGGTTCAGCAAACAAACAGCTTCAACTAGGGAAATAAATCAGTTATCTTTGGGCTGATTGGGAAAGGGGTGTGAATTTTTGTAAGCACCATCAAGAAGGGGTGCATTAGAAATTTTTTAAATGGCAAAAGATAATTAAAAACAATGACGAAGAAAGTAAAAAAGCTTAGATTGCTTATTATCTATGTTACAACCTATTGACGTCAGCGTCTAGTGTTACTTATTCATTCATAAATATGCCAGGAAGTACATCGATTTGACGCATAGCACAAATAATTATATCCATCGATATCTTAAACATTCCTCAAGATTTACGTATTGTTCTTTTTGAAATCTATAAACAAACCTCCAAACTTATAATAACGGCATATATTAAAATAATTGATATAAAAACGTATCAACTTATTCAAATCTATGTACTTATTATTTTATTTATTGCTATAGCTTTCAAAACTGAATTTTAGATTTTCATTAAACAAAATTATATTCACAGTCATCAGTTTTTGGAAAGAAAAACATATTCCGTAACCACCTCAAAATAATTTCAGCATTATAAAAAATCCGCCCGCTTCATAAAGATAAAAGAATTTTTAAAATCGGTGCAGCTGTTTAACTGTTTAATTTACTACGTATAAACAAACTGACAGACAAAGAGGCACCTTCTCCCTCTTAAATCTATCCGCGAGTTTCAAAATTCACGTCAGGCGCATATAACGTGCAACAAACACAACTGAAAAATTACATAGCGGCGCGCATGATAGACAAGGTCGTAGCCCATTTTATCCCCACTCTATCGCCCGCTCTTCGTCTGTCTCATTGCCGCCAAAATAGGAGCGCGGAGTCCTGTTCACACGGAAACGATTCTCACCCCAAGTTGATCCGCATTCCATTGACCAATGCACGGTGCATCGATCAACTAAATCGTTTATAACTTTTTTACTGATTGATCTAGATTCATGAAATTTGGTGTGTATGTCAAGGAAGATATGCTACGTAAGATTGCGTGATCAAATTTCGAAAATTTGATTTAGGTTTATATTTATTGGGTGATAAACGTGTAAATGTATGTGCTTTGTATATACATATTAATCACACGAAAGTCAAGGTAGATTGCCCTATCGCATTTCCTTTTGGTTTAAGGAATTTTGTAAAAGATAACATTAAAGTATTTTACGCCTTATACAGAGTGGTACACACGTTGCATCCAAATATTTGCTCCAACAGTTGTTCAATTTCTTTGATAGTTTTTGTGTTGCAGCAACATTTTTTCTTGAAATTACTAAATATGAATACTAATTTTGATTGAATTGGTTCAATCAAAAGAAAGTAACAAAAAAGGTTTTAACAAATTAATATATTTCTGCTTTTGACTGTAATAATGTTATTATTATTATCACAGTTAAAAGCAGAAATACATTAATTTAATTTCTTACTGTAAAAAACTTGCAATCTTTGCAAAAAAGGTTTTATTAAACCAATGTATGCATTTCTCTGAGTGTTCCACAATATGTTGTTGTGTGTTACAAAAATATTTTTCTCTGTATATGTTCATCACTTAGTAGTCTGTTTTAAATGTTAACTTCTTTATAGGAGATAATATGATTTAATTCGATATATTTTTTTTTAATTTTTCCAAAATATTAGAGAGATTTTCTTTGACGTAAATAATCTGAGAATCGTCCATAATCAAGTGTAGTCAAGATTGTACCGCGTAATAGCAACAGGTATGTATAAGCAAGTTTACGTTGTACTTGGTACATACGAGCATTTTTTTATGGCTATCAGTCGCTTTGTTACGTGTCAGTTTTATGTCGCACTTACAGTTTTTAACGTTGCGAATTTATGAACAATTGCCCTCGCTGTCCGTTTATATGACCGCTAGGACATAACGGCCGCATGCTGCACCATTTGTATCGCACTACAGAACTTTTATACCTACGCGTGCTGCTCAGATATTGTCACACAACTGTAATCGCCGGTTGCGCTAATATAATGATGAACTGGAATTAACAAGTGCCTTGTTATAGTGCAATAAAAAATCCTGATGTAGAAACAATTTAACTTAATAGTATCCGATATTAAAAATATAATAAATGCGATATTAATAATCTGTTGCCACAATTAATATACTTAGTTGTGAATAGTTATTCACTGTATAGTAGTATCTTTTTGCAACATAATGCGTAGTTTTGTTGCACAATTTGTTGAGATAACCTATACAGGGTGATTCTCAATATATGCGACAAACTTTAAGCGCTGATTCCTGGGGTTATTTTGATCATAAAAGTTCATAGGAACATATGTCCAAAATCGCTTAGTTCTAAAGTTGTACAATGTTTAATAGTAAGTTAACATAATTAATGTTTTTATTATAAATTAACAAAATGATTAGTAAAACAAAATTAACTTATACTAACTGTTGAAAATGACCGCCCCCAACTGCAATACAAGCTTCTATCCTCCGTCGTTTGACTGGGAGTCCGTTCTAAAATACCAGGGGTATTTCGAATTGCTTGAAAAGCTGCGATAATACGATTTCTCAGTTCATAGACATTTTCAATGGAAGTCGTATAAACTAATGATTTAAGGTGACCCCAGAGAAAAAAGTCCAAAGAATTTAAGTCTGGAGACCGAGGAGCCACGGTTGTGGATCTCCCGTCTATCCACCAATCTGGATACGTATTATCCAAAAACTCGCGAGCAACTAAACTAAAATGCGCTGGAGCACCGTCATGCATAAAATACATTTGTAATCTTAATTGCAACTGAACTTCTTCCAGCAGTAGTGGTAGCTCCTCTTCAAGAAAATTGCGGTATACCTCGCCATTTAACCGCATCGGTAAAAAATGTGACTATCAAGTGATCTCCAACAATTCCGGCCCACACATTGACAGAGAATTGATGTTGATGACAGGCATTCACTAGTTCGTGCGGATTTTCTTCGGCCCATATGTGATTATTATGAAAATTAATAATCGCGTTTCTAATATTTGAGCCAAATAGTCAGGATTTTGTGCGATTTTGTGTTGCACCCATTGACAAAAAGCCACTCTTTGCGGAAAATCTGCCGGCAAAAGTGTCTGCACCCGTTGAATATCATATGGATACAACAGTTGATCTTTCAATATTCTCCAAACTGTGGCTTGACTAATGTTTAAAGCAAACGCAATTTTTCTGGTGCTTGTAGTAGAATGTTCCTCAATTTCATTTAGTACCATTTCTTCAACTTGTGGAGTTCTCACTGTAATGGTGCCCGTTATCAGTCGTCCGTTTTTTTAAAATTTCCCGTTTCACTAAGACGTTGGTGAAGACGGGCAAATATTGAATGATGCGGGATGATACGGTTCGGGTATCGTTCTTCATAAAGACGTCTAGCAGCATGCGAATTTCCATTGGCAAGACCGTAAACGAAATGCACATCACACATCTCAGCATTCGTGTAATTCATTTTAGAAAACAGAAACTGGCAATAAACTGAACGAATACTCTGACAACTATTGAAATGACAAATAAACAATTCCCTCTCAACATAATAGTTTTTGAAGAACCAACTGTGATATTATATCGTGTTAGTCATAGTTTATAATTTATTATTAAACATTAAATAACTTTGAAACCAAACCGTTTTGGACATGTACTCATATGAACTTTTATGATCAAAATTACCTCAGCAATCAGCTCTTAAATTTTGTCGCATATACATATTGAGAATCACCTGTATATAAAAGGAGCAAAAATTGCATATTGCTTGCCGCAAATGCAATAGTGAATTTTCAGTAGAATTTTGTATACAATAAAGCTGGATGTTGGATCAAGGAATAAAGAGTCCTTAATTTAAGAAGTTTTGATCTCATTGATTTATTTTGTTCTGTATGTGACGTATACCAATTCTCAGTGGTTTTATTTTAAATTATTCCTATTATTTATTAACTTTTCCAAATGGTCAAATAATTTTTACCTGGTGGATTATAAATAACATTACAATAAATTATTATTGCCAGTAAATATTATAATAATCATTGTTTTCTATATGTTAGTACCTAGAAAAGTACGCAATATATAAACCAAACAGTAAATATTAAATATTAAAAGTTTATCTTCATCTGGTTCGCATTTTGCAAAATGAGGCAAAATGCGTTAAAAGTTAATAAAGTGTTTGTGTGATATAAGAATTTGCAGAGGATTGAAATAGCTACATAATGGAATCTTTGCAAACGATGTGGTAATAATAACAGACAGTGAAAAACAAAGAAAATTTGAACATATGGAAAGGAAACATGGAAGAAGAGGGCATGACAATAAACATAGAAAAAGCTAAAATCCTCGGAAACAGAATGTTGAAACTAAATTGAAATAAATGATACTAAAATAGAGCAATGAGAAATTTAAAGTATTAAGAGTAACATTGGAAGAAACAGGAAAACAAGATGCCGGACATAAACGATTGATAAAACAATCAAGTACTACGCAATAAACCAAAAATTTATTAATAAAAAAGACAAAAATGACAAACCTATACTAGTGTTATGAAGAAAGCCAAGAAAAATAAGATTCCACTATTTTAGGGCATTTGGAAACACATCTCAGTAGTTTCAATACCTGTTACTTCTGAAGATTTGGGCACCTTGAAAATATCTGACCAGAAAATTTTGAAGTAAAATAGGATCCATTTTTAGGAATTCTAATCCAATCTAGATCACAAGAAATGAATTGCGACATATTTTTTTTTGTAATACTTCAACGAATGTTGTATGTATCTTTTTATTTAAAATAATTTGAAGGGACGAAAGTTCAGTTGATAAAGCATAAGAAACAGAAGCAATAATTACTAGTAATGGACGAACGATTGTAGAAATCTCTTCTCAATTAAAAAAATATTAATAATTTCTCTGGGTTCCAAAAAATCAATAATAAACTCTTTCCACTATTGCACCACTCGAACTGGCGATGGTTAACTCGCCGAAGACCAATAAAAGTTAACCACTGCCACAACTGGTTCAATAATGCAAAATAGATAGAGGTGTTTGATGAATTATGCAATGACTTATTGAAAGCTTTGCACAAAACAAAGATGCTTGGGCAGTATCAACAATGACTGTTGGCTCATCAAGAACTAACAAAAACCTTGCTTTCTTCATTAAGAAGCGTATTGTGATATTCTCAATCTATCTGACAGTCGCTTGAGCTGAGAGGTCAACAGAAAAAAAAAAACCCTCTTTTTTGGGCACACTTCTTCAGCTTTATCGCAAATCTATTCATGAATATTTCAAATTTAATTCTAATAAAAAAGATTAGAAATATTTATTGCGAATAGCCGAAAGCGTTCATACTAAATGAATTAACCGGACTTATTTACCGCGACATCAGGTCGACTATCAGCTCGGTGAATAGTAGATGTAATACTCCCGGTACAATAAATTTCGGTAAACCTTTATTGTGGGTGAGAAAACTATCGGCAATAGCTGAATTAACCGTTTGACACTTACAACTTCCGCGGGCCGGATTGAAATACCCAGCGGGCCGGATTTGGCCCGCGGGCCGTAGTTTGGCGACCCCTGTTCTAGAAGATTGTGCTACAATATTTTCTAACAATTTTATTGCTTTTTTTTGTTTTCTCACAATAGTAAAAATTCTTAGTACAATTTTTCACATTTCTGTATTTGTCAGCTCTCATAAACGAATTTGTTCACAAAAAAACTAAGACATGAATCTTTTTTTTGCAAAAAATTTCAAAATAAAAGGTTCACATTCTTATCATAGCTTGCTTTAAATACGTTAAAAAATAATTTGAAGAAATTATTCCTTTTAATGTCACTGAGTACCTACATTACAAAAAATATAATTACAAGAAATAGATAGCTTAAGCGTACCTTTTAACATTTTCCTGTATGTTAATTCATTCGTAGGTGATGCACTTCTATAATTTACGATCAACTTAGTCTTTATCCAGTTGTCTTAAAATTCTTTCGATTAAATTTGTGATATCTAGGGATACATAACGTATTCTAATTAATGTTAGAGTGGACTTAATTAATTCTTGGACGCGATTTGTTCTACAACGTTTAGACTTGAAACAGGTGGTGAAACAGTTGAATAATTCTGTAAGTATGTGTGTCTACTTGTTAAGGCTTGTAGTGCTTCACGTACTATAATGTTAGGTTTTATGTATAGGCGAGTTAACAGAAGTATACGGAATTATTCGGACGAAAAAGTGTTTTGATCTTTAGTATAGGTGATTTAAATTAGATTCTAAATTTGCAACAATATTCTGTTGCATGACAAAAAAAGGTAGATTTAAACGAGCAGATTATTACATATTTGCAATATTAAGACCCACATAGTCAAATTTAAATTGCCCGCTATTATTCTCAGTAACTTCAACGTTGAAACATTTTTTTTTTGTACTTCGTTGATAGTTATTTTAATGCCTTTACGTTGAAGTTACTGAAAATAGTGGCGGGAAATTTAAATTTGGCTATTAGGGGATTTGGCAAAGAAAAGATTGACATTTTTTATAAAAGTTTTAAAAAGTTATTTGTCAAAGATTTTTTGTAAAAGAATTTTTTTTTAGATAATTCTAAAAATACATCATAGACAAACAGGTGCATAAAATGATAGCATGCAGATATTAAACAATCATGGATCCACATCAATTTAATATATAGATTTCTACTGTCAAACTGACTGGTTATTTCAATGCAGCAACGACAGATGGCGCGCACAATCTGTACTCTGTTTTATTAGTTAGCTCTTTCCTGACACTTTTCTTAATAAATCGTCTTCTAACCGGGCAACAGGAACTTAGAAATAAAGTTATTGTTATTATATGGCATCATTGTTTTGTTTATCTTTTTCAATGATGTTCCTAAGAAGCCTCGTCTGTATTCCGTTTTCTCACGCGCTGGGTCACACCAAACACGTCATCGATTGGTACATAAACTAAGGTCGATCGTAATTAAAATATATGCTCGGATGCCCGGTTAACAAGATCTGCGGACACTCGAAGTCATAACTAATATTAACGAATGACGTGCAATAAATAAGGACGAATGCTGAAGCCGTGCACGGAGGATTGGTTGCTACATAGAATAATTAGCGCTTGTATATGTGTACCGATGGTAGTTTTGCATGGTGTATATTTTATGTAGAAACATGGGTAAATTATTTTTGTCTCGTTCATTTCTTTGGTATCTAACTCTCATTATCATGGGTTGGCATTTGCTGATTAAATTAGTAATTATTTTATAATGTGCGTGTCTGGATTCATTTGATTCTGTAGGTACCTTAGACTATTTGAGCGTTGTTTTTGGATATAGGGCATGATTAATATGGGTTAAAAGCTTTTGAAGTGGAATTTTCATATGTATTTAGGAAATACTAATATTCGAGGTAGCTGATTTACCTTAAAGTTACTGAAGGTTTAAAGTAGCAAATGGCAGTGGCCATAACCATGTCGTATTGCCGTAGTGCGATTTGAAAGTCGACACCTTTTGAATGTCACACTCAATGCCTGGCTAGTAGTCGAGTGGCTTGCACGCTTGGCTATCAGTGCGGAGTCTGGGGTTCAAATCTCGCTCTGGTCAATTACCCAATAAATCGAATTCAAATTTCCCGCAATTATATTTAGTAACTTCAACTTAAAGGTATTCAAATAACTATTAATCTAATACAAAATCGTAGGTAATTTCATGCTTTAATTTTGAAGTTACTGCAAATAATTGCGGGAAATTTGAATTTGGTTCACTGGGTACGATAATCGTTTAAAGTTTTTGCTAGATTATTCGAACATGTACTGATTACTTCAAAGTTGCGAAACTACAGTCGCGAGCAAATGTTATAGGCACCCTAAATTTTGGGCGAATATCACAGTAAGAAATGAATAAATAAAAATTTGTAGGTAATACAATATAAATATGTAGTATTTTAAGGGATCTTAATTAATTTGTTGCATATTAGAGTGTTTTTAATACAGCTATACTACTTTTTAGGTGGGAGGGGGAAAGTGACATCTTGAAGACTTGAAAATATATACAAAAAAATAATACATTTACAAAGGGTATCTATAAAGACCATTGTAACCATAAAGACGATTATGTAAACGTTGAAATAACTGTCACAAAAAAAAATGCAAGAAACATGAAACCCATTAGTTTTGTCAAAGGTGCCTATAACATTTGCTCGCGACTGTATTTAGTAATATTATTTGTGATTTTCGTTTTTTTGTTATTAGCAAATATTACTAATTTTACTTTCAGTATAAATTCAGGGTGATTACGTGATTGTACCAATTGACGCTTCTTAATCGCGTCAAGAGTTGAAAAAATCTAAAAATCTAAACTAAATCTAAAAATCTAAAAATCTAAAAATCTAAAAAATCTAAAAATCTAAAATCTAAAAATCTAAAAATCTAAAAATCTAAAAATCTAAAAATCTAAAAAAATCTAAAAATCTAAAAATCTAAAAAATCTAAAAAATCTAAAATCTAAAATACAGAAAATCTAAAAATCTAAAAATCTAAAAATCTAAAAATCTAAAAATTCTATATAATCTAAAAATCTAAAAATTCTAAAAATCTAAAATCTAAAAATCTAGAAATGTCAAAAATTCTTAAAATCTGAAAAATCTAAAAATCTAAAAATCTAAAAATCGTAAAAGTCTAAAAATTCTATAAAATCTAAAAATCTAAAAAAAATACTAAAAATCTAAAAATCTGAAAAATCTAAAAATCTAAAAATCTAAAAATCTAAAAATCTGAAAAATCTAAAAATCTAAAAATCTAAAAATCTAAAAAGTCTAAAAAATCTAAAATCTAAAAATCTAAAATCTAAAAATCTAAAAATCTAAACTAAAAATCTAAAAATCTAAAAATCTAAAAATCTAAAAATCTAAAGATCTAAAGATCTAAAGATCTAAAGATCTAAAGATCTAAAGATCTAAAGATCTAAAGATCTAAAGATCTAAAGATCTAAAGATCTAAAGATCTAAAGATCTAAAGATCTAAAGATCTAAAAATCTAAATGTGTAAATATTTAAAAATTAAAAAAAATAAAAATTAAAAACGTGAAGGTCCTTAAAAAGCGCAACAAAACGTAAAAATGTGAAGCAAAAAAAAACTAAGAAACGTAAAAAACCCAAAAAAAAGGAAACGTAAAAAACGGCCAAACCGAAAAAAGCATTAAAACTGGGAAAGCGAGAAAAAAACAAAGAAAGCAGAAAGACGTTAAAAAACTGAAAAAATGCAGAAAAAAACTAAGAAATAGCAGGAGGAAAACATAAAACCGTAAAAAAGCGTTCAGAAAACGTAAAAATGAAAAATATAGAAATATGGGTTAAAAAAATTAGTAGATACTATATGCCGAATTTCAATTAAAAAAAATAGATATAAATACAAAAGTTAAATGAGGTTGAAATACACCCGGCATACTTAGTAGACATCTTAATAATTTCATATTGAAGTTATTAGAAATAGTTGCGAAAAAAAAAATAAATTAAGGCAGAAAATTTTAATTATCTGAAAGGAAACAAAATTAAACTTTCCTAATTTCCAGATATAATTAAAACGTTTGCTCTAACAATAGGTAAATGGCAAAGGTTGTAACCACAGCCCAGTTTCGCTTTTCTAACATTGTATGTAGTGTATTACATAATAAGTAGTACTGTGTACTCATACTTTTAAATTTTGTATATGCATTTTAACAAAGCCTATATCTTTTGGATGCTGTAACTACTAATACTAATGTAATACAGTACAATAATATTTAGCAAATATATTTTTCCACGTATATTGGTAGAAAGTCCTTTAAAATGCAACTAATCAGACTATGGGAGAATAGGATGACTAATAATAATTGCGCAGTATTTTTATTTTGCAACTGTTGATATAAACGCAATACTACATTACAATAAGTAATTTCAAGCTAGATTATCTTGTATCAATATCGATATATACGATTAACATGATCATGCATCAATATCTATATACTTGCATGCGGGTAATAACGACAATTATCTTTATTCTTTTTTCGCACACATCCGCTGTGGCGTTTTTCAGCCCGATCGAAAGAGGTAGGACAAACCTGGGCGAATCGAGCACGTGGGTTCTTGGTTATTTGCATACCGCTTTGTTGTTTCGTAAATGGTATTTGGTATCTACTCTATTATTAAGCTCATTGTAGTTGCGTACGTACTACGTATAACCTCTTTTTTTTAACGCTGCGGTATCCCCAAGCCATATACGAAACCCAATTTTGTCTCTTAATTTAAAAGTAAAATCCTGGAAATTATGTAGCTGGCCGCAAACAGTTGCACGCTCGTGTGCGTGGAACTCCGGACTCACTTGCGAGTATAGGGTTAAGTGTGTGTGTTGGGGATATTGGATACGTATCATCTGCATAATAATGACCTCCTTTGGGGTTGCTGTTTTTTAGGTAGGTATAATCGCTCGCATGGGTGTTGCGAAGCTGCGAGATGCGCACAGCATACACAGAATAACTCGAAATGAAAATAGATATAGACGCTGCAAAATATATTTAATTAAAGTTTTAGTTTTAGTTTTAGTGAAAGCAAAGATTTGCAGGATTAATGAAAATCAAACTATTTAACTAAATTTCTTTTAGGTCGGTAGTAATTTGTAGCAGTTACTAGTGGTGACTATACAGGCTGGCAACTTTTTAATAGGGACAATAGCTTTCTCGGAAAATGTAGAGGTTGCTCATTTTGGATGTATATCCATTGCTAATACTCTCGATCTGAAATTGACAGTCTGAATGAAGTCTATTCAATGTGTTTGGAAGAGTCATCTTGGGGCTAAGGCCCCAATTTCTTCCAGACAACCTCCTGCACTTGCCGTGGGCCATAGTGGCTTTGTTGGTTGTATTCTGAATATGTGGGTTCCAAGTAAGTCTTTGATCACACTATACCCAAGGTATTGGACCTCTTTGGCATATACCCACTTGGCAAGTAATGTTGCAGATATCCCAGTAATATTACATTATTTACTAGACAGCGATGTTAAACAAAAACATGTTGCATGATAGAAATATTGCAGGCCATTACAGTAACATTTCAATGTAATCAGGAAAAAATATTTTAAAACAATGTTGCAAAAACAAAGACTTTGTTGTCAGAAATGTTGAGGTAATATTTAGTTGTAACATTGCCATATTTACAAGGTGAATCATAACAAGGAATGTTACAACATTTGCGCTTGTAACATTAACATATTTACATTTTATAAAGTGTAAGATAGGTACGTATATTTCTGCAAATTTAGAATTTTGAAACACAAAAACTAATAGAGCAAATTTCTCTATAAAGTAAATAATGGTGATGAAATTTTTTAACATTTTTTTGTAGCCTATAATAATCATGTTAATGGGGTTGTGGTTGCGCACTGCGCACTTGTAAAAGTTAGTATCGCTTGCCATCACAAGTTTTTCGTATCGCGCATACACGAGTTGGCGTGAACCTGTGAACCCCTTCTTTCACAATATACGGTAATCGTGACTGGACAGGGCGTGGATAGGACCATCTTGGAATTGTGCGTCGCAATTGTTTTGATGAGAAAAAATTCCCGTCAATAATGAATCAACATTATCAGGTAAGTTTTATTTATAATGCTGAAGTAGGTATGTCAATCCTTTCAAATTCATCGAAAATCTTTAAGACAGATATGTATTATGTATATCATAACCTATATATGTTATAGTAAAACCTACCTGTTGTGCTATAAGGATGAGCAATGTCATGTAATGTCATTCTTAGAATTGATAGTAATTCTTGATCAAATATAAATTTTACAATAATTATAAACAGTGTTATATATAAAATATGCAGCTTATCCTCAATTTTCATATAAATAAAATAGTTTTTCTGATCTCTATTTTTGACGGTGTCCTTTTTAATTTCAGAGATTATTAAAAGAAATATTGTACTAACAGATACAGAATACGAAATAACTGTCATGGAATGGTTTCGTTATGCAAAACAAAGATTTGATAGAAAAACAGCAAAATGTTCAAAGGAATAAAATGCATTCGTGTTCTGAGTTTTTGTTTAGATTCTATTCATGTTAATTATGTGCCCCATAATCTGTTTCCAATACTGAAGTTTATTAAAATGGAATTTAATATACTTTTTTTTTAATCAATAAATGCCTTTATTGTCTTCTGTAAGCAGCGTTTTACTTTTTAAAGTATTTATTAATGTATTTCGTTTACTTAAATAGCTATTTATAATATTATTCATAGTATTACTATTTAGTTTTTACATAGAACTATATGATATATGATTGACCATTTTAATGTATCTGCAAAAATAACTACAAAAAAAGACTTATAATGTTATATTATAAAAATGTCTTGTCCATTATATTTTTCTGGCATAAATGTTTAATGTTAATATTGTAATTTTAATAAGTGAAGATAAATTCGTATAAACAGAGGGGCTCGATCTATCGAGTGTAACATGAAATTATAATATTAACATTGAATTTCAATAAGATTGATTGAGATTCCGTTTTATATTAATCAATATAACCTCTCGATAAACCTCAACAGCATGTTTCTTGTATAATGCAGCAAGAACTTTTGGAGTAAATAAAAGATCCTAATAGAAACATTAATGTAGATATATTTATAGAAACATTTAATTGCCACACTGTATCAATATTTCTCTTTAACATATGAGAAATGTTACGAAAGAGCTATACTTCAACATTAATCGTCATGTTAAAGTAATGTTACTCGAAGACCTCGTATTAACATTACTGGGAAATATTGTTTCGTAACATCGCTTAGGCGAACATTAAACAGTAGTAGAAATGTTACTGCATGTGGTACATTGTATATATTTTTGTAACATTTCGCGTTACAAGATAACATTTAGACGACGTTATAGTCATGTTATTTTGCCAAGTGGGTAGACTTCCTATCACTATGAAATGGTACGATATTCGTGACCTGCGCTGTACGCCAGATTGAAAGGGGTACATGATTGTAATGATAACCAAATGTTATTATTTTTTGGTTGGGCGCCAATGATTTGAATTCGGATTTGTAAATAATATCTATCAATTAATTGAAATAAATAAAAAAATAGCATGAAGATCTTTTATCCATTAATTTAATCGCTCTCACATCATGCAGTTCTATGAGTATTTTAAATATAATCCGGCTCTGTCTATTAAATAACAAAGAAAAACAAAAGAGATGGATTTCGCGTTTACAATATTTTTTATTATAAAATCACGAAAGCATAAATAAATACAGTGAAAGGATTACAAAGTAAATAGCGATTATTTGTTAATAGAAAGATAATGATCGAATGGATGGGCGTCCTTTTGAATATTACTAATGAATTTGTTACGGGGTTCGCTTGCTCTCAAGCTTAAGGTCTTCTTGGATCGAAATAATTTGGTTCGAGATACAAAGTTTTTGGATGACACTGTATATTTGGCAAAACAAATAAAATTCAACATAATTTCATAATTGATGTAATTCCGAAATATAGATTTGATTCTTAATGTCTAGGTTAGTAATGTTGGCCGGAAGGTTTGTGTCATGTGATAGGATTTCAAAAATAATAAAATAAAATAATAAAATATTAATTTGGTACAAGAAAAAGGAAACCGTAAAATAACTATACGACTTAGCTGGTAAATTTCTATGGATGCCGGTGTATTGCGTCCAGGATGGTGGTTTGAGCGCGTTACGCTGATGTCAAGGCGTGGTCCCCTTTCGAATTCAACGATCTGGAATTGGTCTCCCAAATTAAGTACTTCGTTCACCCTCTTGGTTTAACTCAACGCCAATATAACGTAGTAGTTGTAGTAATAATAGTAGTAATGTAGTTATAGTAGTAGTAGTAGATAGTAGGGTCCTAAGATAGGATCGGATTACTAAACTGATAAACCTAAGATGACGCCATTAACAAAAGGAATACCGGCTTGACGCTACCGCTGTAAAACGCTTTTCAGGAATATCGATGCAATGGACACAAAACTCCTGGCTGCCCCAGGTAACGAAAAGATAATGCACTCGATATTAGAAGTTTCTCGCGCGACAAAATCCCACAACGTGGTAACTAACTAGAAATTTGCACGGAGCAACTTGAACAGCGCGTCTAAGATGGTATGTGTCACCTGTGCGTCTCCCTTGCTTAGCGAGAGGGCGGAAATAGGAAAATACAACGTGAATCAAATAAGTCATTGACAACTTAATAATGCGGAGTAATTTACACAAAGAAAAGGTTTTTTAATGAATGAAACTTGAACTAATAATTAAAGATTGAAAAGCAAATTTAACTGACAATGAATTACTAATTAATTTGGAAATAAATAACAAAAATGAGACATTAAATTTTTGCTATCACGGTAAGATGCGTTGTGACGAGCAAGGAGTTCGAAACTTCACTGCTAGATGGCGTTGCAGAGTCTAATTCTTAAATTAATGAAATAAAAATCTTTAAATAAAATAATTTAAAAAACTAATAAACAAGATTATGGTTTCTGATTTTATAAATAATAAACAAATAAAAATTATGCGGTTTGGCGGTCCTTCGGCTCTAGGTGTAGTCGTCTTAGTTTCGACACAGGCAGCGGTTTTATTCGTCGATCAGCTCGAACTAGCTCGGTCGTCGCACTCTCTAGAGGCTGTATTTGGCTGTATTTGGCTCTCTGGCACTTCAGCCCCCGGGCTAATACGCAATCTAGTAACTAGATTGCTGGATTCCTCACTCATGAGGTTGTATTTCTCGGCACTAAACTAAATGGCCAGGTTATTACACAATAGTGGGGACAGATTAACCCACTACGCTTTTTTCTCCGGAAGCAACAAATGACTAATGCTTTCCGCAATAACGAGGATAAATTAGCCCGCTACGCAATTCAATTTTAAGAATATGTAACTGTATTGTGGCCGGCGCTTAAAACGGCGGCTGCTTCAACTGCCGCGCTCCAGACGAACGGCACGTCCGCTCTCTTACAACATGATCTGTCGACTCTCTTTTTTCGCTGCGTATACACGATCGCCCACGTGCTTTCCTCGGCTCTCCGCGAATCAGGGACGTTCGCGCTGTTCTCGTGACCAAACAAAAGAATTAATCGGGGCGCAAAGATTAATTATTAACGATTAGGGCAGCGAACGCGTATTCATCTATTTCGACAGACGCGACGTGCGTTTAAATCAAGTTTAAAATAAAATACATTCTAGGCGTCCCATTGGTGGGACCCAAACTAGTGGTTGTAAGGCTTGACAACCTTTATTTTTTTTTGAGCATTGACTGTTAGTCGCAAAAGTTATCTATCTATTCCTAAAAATTCTTTTCGCATTTTATACAATCGCCCACTCGCTTAAAAGTGAGGAGGAATAGAAATAACTATATATACAGAAGCGGCGTTACATTCGCACAGACGTCCACCGTTCGCATCTGTACGCCACTCTAACGCGTACAATGTGTAGACACTCGTATACATAAAACAAAAGAATCCCTCGCGCGGCTCCTATATACGATACGAACGTCGTCTAAAGGTCGTAGCGGCCACTCGCCGTTCGTCCGAACAATTATTCATAAATTCTACGAAAGCGGCGGCGGCGGTTGCCGACGCAAAAAGACACCTCGTTTTCCCACTGCTCCCCACACGGCCCGAGTCGGCCGTTGGCGTTGTCGCGGACCGCGACGTGAATAGCGGGTCTGTCAACGCGCGAGCCGACTGACATTTAAATGTCCCCCGCAGAGCTACGAGACAGGTCGGGTCAGTTTATGTTGTGCGCAAGAACGGAGCCGAAGATATCAGGTGTGTATAACTGAAGTAGCCGCGATGTTTCGCGTATAGGATATTCTCTTCTATTATACACATATATGAGAGAAGCGTTCACCACCGTTTTCTTTGCCGTTCAGTTTTTGTCGAGTTGCTCACGGATGTGTCGAATCGGTGAGTGCGCAAAGTATGCGCTGTCGTGTCGAGGAGAAACTGTGAAGGCGCATCTGCACCTGCATAAGCTTTAGCATTCGGTTCTTGGTCGGGTTCTTTTGCTTTGTTATGAGTACTTATACGCAGGGCTAATTATTTCGTCAAAATTAAATGCTATACAGGGTGTCGTATGACCAATGCCAACGTGTTGCCGTTGGATTGCGATCGCTTCATTTTATGGATTTTATTTAAAGATTTTTATTTCATTAAATTAAGAATTAGGCCCTGCAACGCCATCTAGCAGTGAAGTTTCGAACGCCTTGCTCGTCACAACGCATCTTACCGTGATAGCAAAAATTTAATGTCTCATTTTCGTTATTTATTTCCAAATTAATTAGTAATTCATTGTCAGTTAAATTTGCTTTTCATTCTTCAATTATTAGTTCAACTTTCATACATTAAAACCTTTTCTTTTGTGTAAATTATTCCGCATTGTTAAGTTTGTCGGTGACTTATTTGATTCACGTTGCATTTCCGACTTCCGCCCTTTCGCTAGCTTAGCAAGGGAGACGCACAGGCTCGCACACCATATTAGACGCGCTGTTCAAGTTGCTCCGTGCAAATTTCAATTAGACCACATTGTGGGATTTTGTCGCGCGAGAAACTTCCAATATCGAGTGCATTATTTTTCCGTTTACCTGGGACTGCCAGGAGATTTGTGTCCATTGCATCGATATTCCTGAAAAGGGTTTTATAACAGCAGCGTCAAGCCGGCATTCCTTTTGTTAATGGCGTCATCTTAGGTCACTGGACCTACTATCTACTAGAGGTGGGTCGGATTCGTATGATTCATCAGCATATTCGATTCCCATACATGATTCGTACGGTACGAATGTTTGCTATTTATACGGATTCGTATCAGCCGATACGAATCATTTCGGTTTATACGAATCCGTATCGGAGTCAATAGTATACTAGTATATTATTGAGTCCGACTCTGACTTCGGCTCCTTGACTATACTAGAGTCGTGCCGCTATACTAGTATACTAGAGTTGTATCGCAGGGAGTCACTTGATATGAAATCGTATCGGAATCGATAGTATATACTAGTACATTTGAGTATCATACTGATGTATGTATGTTAGCCATCGGTCGTACTCATATAATTAATAATAATAACTCAGCACTACAGGCCTTGAACGGCCCTTGGCTAGAGTGCCGGAACACACCGAGCCAATGAGAAGTGTTGTCCGAATGGTGACTCAACCAACAAACATGGTACCGCATATTGCTGCTTGACTTTCAAGATTGGCAAATGGTGCACCCTTCCTTCTCAGCCGTACTGTCGGCTCGTACTCATATGATTCGTACAATTTATACGATTCTCACGGATGTAGGAATCATTAGTATTTATACGGATCCGTATAATTTGCCAAACATCTTATACAGGGCGTGCATGAATATTGTTAAAATATTGGTTCCGAAAAAAAATCAAGTGGAACACTATACCTATCTGCAAGGGTTTCGAGTTATTTCAAAAAAAAATTTCTTACATTTTAAAAAATGTGGGAAGTTAGCGATATCTAAGATTCATTTTTTTAAATTTTCTTAATAGTGTTTGTCTTTTTTCTTCTACGTTTGTCTATTTTTCTTAATAATTTTTTGATTTTATATTTCCTTTTTACCTTTATTTTCCCCAACGTATATCTTTTTAGTACCTTATACTTTTTAACATTTTGAAAAGTTTAATTTTTTAACTTTTTCTACATTTTCAATTTTGTTAACAATTTTTTAAGATAAAATTATTAAATTTTTTTTATTTTTATAACAATTTTTTGAAATGAAATTTTTTCGAATCCTCTTTAAAAAGAATTCGATTTTTTTAATAACCTTTTTAATGTTTTTCATTTTTATTAACATTTTTCTCAACCATTATTGTTTAAATGGTTGAAAATTTGAATAGTTTTATTTTTTTACATTTCTTCAATTTTGTTAACATCTTTCTTGGACCTTAACAATTTTTAGTACTCTCCATTTTTTACCTTTGTTGTAGGTATCTGTTTATTTTCGATTGTTTTTTCATTTTCTAGTTTTTTATTATTTTTTTGCATTTTTTATTTTTAAAATGTTTGTTTTTTTTTAATTTTTTGCATTCTTTTACACCTTCTTTAATTTTTCCCACTTTTTTACCTTTTTTCCAATCTTTTTTTTAAAATTTTTTGACATTAACTGCTTCTATTACTTTAAATTTTTTATCTTTGTTATATTTGTTTTTTTAACAATTTTTCAATTTTTGCCACCTTTGCATTTGTTAATTTTTAAAATTTTTATTTTTTTAATTCTTTTACATTCCATTTTTTACCTTTTTTATATATGATTTTCCGAATTTTGTACCCTTTTTATTTTCATTGCCTTTATTTTTTGAGCATTTTTTTCAGATTTTTATATTTTTTTATCCCATTATATCTTATTAAAAAAAATCCAAACAAGATATAAACAAAATTTTTATTAATAATAGGTTGGTCTCCTCCCCCCAATTCTGCCTCATGGTCAATTTCCTCTTGGCACTGTGTCCCAAGCATCCTGGAAATTGTGCTGAAGAGCTTGCAACGTCTGCGGAGGATGAAGTGAGCTCCTCAATCTTCTCTCCATAATGTCCCAAACATACTCACCCCTTACCATAATCCTCATAGTTCGATACATGTGTGCATTACGGATTACAACTATGGACTTTCCTAGATTAGTTGCCTACCTCAACCCCCCCCCCCCCTCCCCTCCCTTCCCCATTCGCATTAAATTATAGCCGTATCCTTTTTACCGTCTGACTTAGCTTGTCTTAGTTTTGTGAATTAAGCTACGAGCTACTGATTACGAATGACCAAACCAGCCGACTAAATGCGTTTCTAGAGAGTAGCTTGTAGCTTAACTTACAAAACTAAGACAAGCTAAGTTAAACGGTAAAAAGAATACGGCTTATAACTATATTTTCACTTGAACGTAAATCTACCGGTAATATACCCGAAATAACGCAAGCCGCATCGACCGAAATAGATGAATACACACAAGGCCACACGACGCTGAATAGATTTTGTATCAGTGGTGCGACGCTCAAATTTTATTTGCAAGTTACTATATATTGGTATTAACGATCGGGAGAGTGAGAAACATAAAATTTTATTCAAATTTTTATTTTAAAGCCGGACTATACGAGTTACTATTTGCTCATCATTCCTAAACATAAACTGAAGTTTATTCCGGGCAACATTTGTCTTTACTTTATACAACTGTTCACAGACAAATTACGCGCGCGTCT
Source organism: Protaetia brevitarsis (assembly GCA_004143645.1). Classification (NCBI taxonomy): domain Eukaryota; kingdom Metazoa; phylum Arthropoda; class Insecta; order Coleoptera; family Scarabaeidae; genus Protaetia; species Protaetia brevitarsis. The sequence continues at coordinate 102,969 of RXPK01000749.1, forward strand.
CTCACGATGTATTCTTCTTACGAGGGAGGGGGGGGGGCGATTTACAAGAGAAACGCCTCCTGATTTACCTCTCGCATACGACAGCTCTAAATAGAATTCAGGGTATTTGTCCGAGAATTTGATTATCGCAATTATTTATGGCGCGCGCGCGCTCTGGGAATACGCGAGACACAAAAATGTCCTCTTTTCTAAGATTTAATAGATCACATTCGTTCTTGGCTTCTGTTTGCCGTACTGCGAAAACTGTATTATTTAGATGGTTAGAACAGATGAGGATCACAGGATATCGCTTGATGTTTTGCAAAATACATTTCAACAAATCGAACTATCGAATATTTTTTTTTAATTGGTTAATATAAAATTTAAAAATATGAAAATACAAATAGGTAAAAGACAAGACACAATTTAATATACAATTTGACAAACAATAACAGCACAAAATGTTTAAAAAGGTAACCAACTAGTGCATCGCCTGCGGATGCCAGACACCACAGCACTACAAGAAAATTCATTCATCTATAGCCTATATAGCCTATAATATTCTTCAAGGGAGTATATCATATGATTTAAAAGATATGACTTAATACTACGTTTAAATTTATTTTCACTTTCTATGGATCTCATGTTCTGAGGCAAAGCATTAAAAAGTCTTAAACCCAAAACATTTGGGGAAATTTCACGTATCTTTAATGTATGGGAAGGAATATGAAAATTTGATTTAAATCTGGTGTTATGTGCATGGAAATCACTGCTTCGAAAGAATTTATTTTTATTTTTATATGTATACTTTAGTAATTCATATATATGTACAGATGGTACCGGCAGTATTTTAAATTTTTTAAAGTACGGCCTATATGACTCACTGCTCTTAATACCTGCGAGACACCGTATTATTCTTTTTTGCGCCAAGAATACATCGCTGCTAGCTGGAGACGCACTCCAAAGAGTGATGCCATATAATAATCTACTATGTACGTTGGCGTAATAAAATGATAATAGACTGTTAAAATCGACCACTTGCTTTAAATTTCTTATTTGATAACATAATGAGTTCATTTTCCTTTTTAGTTGATTACAATGTGAATTCCATGTTAATGTTGAATCAAAATTTATCCCTAAAAACTTTATTTCTTCCACACTCTCAATTTCTCTATTTTGGGCGAATACACGTATGTCTAGGTCTTTTTTGTTGTGTACATTATGAAAGATTACATATTTGGTTTTTTCAGCATTTAAATATAATTTATTATTGGAAAATCATGTTGTAACATTTTCCAATAATATGTTCGCTTTATTTTTACTCTCAGTAATATTATCAGCAGATACCACTGCACTGGTATCATCAGCATACATTACTACGCGGAAATCAGAAAGAAAGTTGATTAGATCATTAACAAAAATAATAAACAGCACAGGGCCCAAAACGCTTCCCTGGAGAACCCCCCTTTTAACAGGTAAATCAGACGACTTAATGTTATTCATACGGGTTTCGGTTTTATGTTTAACACTTACAAACTGAGTTCTCTCATCTAGGTATGTTTTGAACCATTGAGCTACAACCCCGCGGATGGCATACTGTTCTAATTTGATCAACATCATATTATGATCCACACAGTCAAAAGCGCGACTTAAATCGCAAAATATTCCAACTGGCAGTTCCCCATCGTCTAAGTGTCTTACTATATATTCATAGAAAGTTTGAATCGCTGTTAGAGTGGAGCAGTCAACTCGATTTAAAAAAAAATGAGTTTTCTGCATTTGAAAATATGTCACTTTGTTCCTCAGTTTTGAACACCCTGTATGTTAGAATGTAAAGTGTGCTTACCGTTTCTTAGAGTTATATCTACATTCATAACATAGCAAATTTGGAGTCTCTACTTGCAGTATTAACCGAAATATTAATTTCTCAATGATGCAATGATTATGACTAAAAAAAAAGAAAAACTTAAATAACTCAAAAACGGCAACATGTAGCTATAGGAATAGCTAATGAAAGCTGACGTATTTATAGTTGTAGAATCCAAAAATGAATAAAAAATTATATCATTCTATTTAAAATAACAAAGTTGACATCCATTTCCGGTCAACCGGAAGTGATATTTTGTGTAAGGTATTTTACATTTATAGTTCCAATCGAACAGATACTGGTGCCAAAATCTCAAATATAAGTAAATAATAGAACATCATAAACTTTTAATGAACCAGTTACGTGGAATACCCTGTATAGATGTCATGATATTGGGAGGCATGTACACAAGACTGTTGGACTTGGTTTGGGAAGCTATTGCCTATGGTAGTCGATCGCCACTTTTCTTCATTCGAGGCAATATGTTGATGATGACCTACATGAGGAGATTGTCAACTTTGCGCACCATCCTCCACAGATTGTGCCATAGTTAATCCACGAAGTAGAAGTTGCTTGGAACGACGTGCCACAAGCAAATATCGACCATTTTATTTTGTCGATGTTTACACATGTACAGGAGTGTACTCAACTATAGGGTCGCCAAACACATTACTATTTTTTTTTTTTTCGTATTACATGTTAATAAAATTTCTTGCAAATGTTACCATTTCATTTTTGATATTGCCAAAAAAAAAAAAAATCAAGTTGAATAAAGTTATTCCTTCTAATGTCACTCAGTGTATTACATGAATATAATTTTCCCTGCGTTATATAATAAGCCTCGTTTATAAACATGCTGCGCATTCTGTGTGCGCCCATGGACTGCCCAGCTTTTCGGCGCATGAGTAATTACACGATAATTATCTCCAGATTAATGCCCGTCCTTATTAACCGTATACGGTTCTCGGCCGAAGCAGCTATGCGAGTCGGTATTCTCGGAGCGAAGCATTCCGGCTTTTTACGCGCGGTCCGAAGGTACAATTACATTTTTAATGGTCTACATTCTTTCACTATCCGAAGAGCCGACCGCCTACGATATGCGGCATCGGGTTCCTCCTCTCGGAAACTGCAGGCTACTACACGCCATATTCAGACGACGAAAAGATATTTCGGTACGAAAATGCACCGATTTTTCTTTCGAAATTTCACTTAATATAAACACGATTTCGGAAAATTTATGTCGAGGTAGAAGAAGTAAATTTACATCTCATTTTATGTAAAAATACATCACCTCTCATGAATTACATTTATGTACAGGCTGTTTCACTCGAAGAGCATTCTTCTATGTATACAGGATGTTCAGCGAGGTATGGGACAACGCGATATCTTAGAAACTAATGAAAATTTTACAACAAACCTCTAGTAGGGGCCCACATTACGTGGTAGTTATTTTTAAGATTAAATGCATCACCGCCAGGGGGCGCCATATTACTTGATTTTCTTAAATGGAATGCCTCACTCTTTATTCGATTTTTCGAATTTGCGACGTATTTGTGACAATTTTTTATATGCATACTACCAACCTATATGTTCTACTTTTGGAGATAATATTTTTTGCGAGACTATGATTAACGTACACTGAGAGAAATATCCTTTTCATTTAAAAGCAATTGCATTAAACCAAAAGTTTTTGCGTTTTCTATATGGCCAACATGATTTGGTGTTTCCTTGAAAAGGAATATAATCTTAAATTCACGCATTTCTTCGGAAATAATATATTCTTCTTTGAAACAGTTTATTCTTTTAAGTGAAAGATATTGATGGTTGATTCAAGTCCTCCTTATTTTGAATTTGAAAACTATGCAGATTGGCAGAAAACCGTAATCATGTTGATTCAAGAGGTTTTTCCTCTTCTTATAACATTTATTCATTTTAGACTTAAGCATAAACACAACAAAATGCCGTGATCATTTTTAATCGAAATGAAAATGAATTATCTCCAAAAACCCATGCACTGAGGAGGGATTTGCCGTTAGAACGTTGTAAATCCTAGTAGTATTGGGGAGTTGATCGCAGTGACCATCCTAGCCACTCTAGTGTGCCGTTAAAGAAATCATCCTTTCAATGGCGATGATTCCTATCAAATCTTGTTCTGGTAAATATACCAGATTAGTATATTACGATCGTAGTTTCCATCCTATTTTGTGCGAAATATTATCTGTTACTAGAATGAAATAGGAGATGCGCCATCTATGCGACAATTTCTCTACTACACATAAGTATATCTGCTCATCTGCTGTACTATATGGGGAGAAAACTGCTATATGAAAATAAAATGCGATATTTATTTTTACTTGCATGTCAATATTAAGTTAAATTAATAAATAGTGCGCTAGCTTCAAATAAATCTACTAATCAAATTATTTGTTTAGTTGAATACAGGAATATTTTTAATATTCCTAAATCAAGTAATAATTTAGTAACTGTAACCAAATGCATGAAAAATTGTTGCAAACAACAATATCGTCTTTCTTGTATATAACAGTTTTAAAACCTTCAAACACTATATACTGCTGTAAAGTTCCTTGGCTTATAAGCAAATCAGCATTAACTGAAAATAAATTCCAATTATCTCTGAAATTTCTTTAACCTCGCGCGAAAAATATTCACTTTTGTTCATTATTGTTTGTGTATCTGAGACTTATGCACTTGGGAACATGAATAACACTAAAATACTTCCGCGTAAAAAAGCACTCAGCTTGAATACAGGTGCTTGCATTTTTTGTTGAAAGGTAAAAGTTTTAAATCAATGTATACATGCGTGTCCACGCAAATAAACCAAAATATCCGACTTTCTTTTATTTAAAATATTGTTTATAATTCGATAATGCTTAAAAGAAACTAAAATATGTTGTTAAATATGTACATAATAATAACAATATAATATGTAATGTGTATTGTCTTACTTAAACAGAAGTTATACAGACATTATAAAATATTAATCAAAACTAAGGTGCATTCCATTTAATTACGGTTACTTTTCTGAGAAAAGCATGCACTTAAGAAGAAAATAATCTTCCGGCAAAACAGCACGTTACTTTCAATTAAAATAAACACTTTTCTGAGAAAAGGTATTCTTCTCGTTGAACATTTTTTTATCATGTTCAACGAGCTATAAAACTTTTCATTTAATGCAATCTCTTTTTTCAGTGTAGATATTTAAAAATTTCAATTTAAAACAAAAAAGTAAATTACATTGCTAACTGAAAAAAAAAATGAAAATAAAGGCGAAGTTAAATTAAGTGCTCAAAAGTAAAGAATAGTAGTTAATAAAGGAAGTATATCTTTTTTTTTTAAGAATAACGTGCGAATTTTTTTTTTTTTTGAAAAAGTTCGATTACTTTAAAAGATATTCAGTTTTGTCATAGGCTATGTTAGAAAATTACTTGTGTCGAGCCAAAAGATTCAAAAATTTAATAATATATTCAATTTGAAGAAATAGAATTGCATAACGTACTGACAAAACAGAACAGCCTATATATGTTAAACTAATGTTAAGCTGTAGACCACCGATCTTAAGTAGCTTGTTGCCGTTGGATTGCGATCACTTCATTTATAGATTTTATTTAAAGATTTTTATTTCATTTAATTTAAGAATTAGACCCTGCAACGCCATCTAGCAGTGAAGTTTCGAACTCCTTGCTCGTCACAACGCATCTTACCGCGATAGCAAAAATTTAATATTTCATTTTCGTTATTTCTTTCCAATTTAATTAATAATTCATTGTCAGTTAAATTTGCTTTTCATTCTTCAATTATTAGTTCAAATTTCATTCATTAAAACCGTTTCTTTTGTGTAAATTATTCCGCATTTTTTGACTTTGTCAGTGGCTTTTGATTCACGTTGTATTTTCCGACTTCGCCCCTTTCGCTAGCTAAGTAAGGGAGACGCACAGGCGACACACACCATCTGAGACGCGCTGTTCAAGTTGCTCCGTGCAATTAAATTTATATTACCACGTTGTGGGATTTTGACGCGCGAGAAACTTCTAGTATCGAGTGCATTTTTGTTCGTTTTACCTGGGGTGCCAGGAGTTTTGTGTCCATTGCATCGATATTCCTGAAAAGGGTTTTGAAACAGCAGCGTCGAGTCGGCATTTTTCATTTTGTTAATGGCGTCATCTTAGGTCACTGGTAAGCGGACTTTTGTTGTTAATTTTATCAGTTTAGTAATCCGATCTTATCTTAGGGCCTACTATTTACTACTATTTATTATCATCTATTGCCTACTATCTACTACGACTACACCTAGTGTTATTTTGGCGTTGAGTGGAACCAAGGGGGTGAACGAAGTACCGTAGTTTAGGAGACCAAATCGGGATCGTTGAATCCGAAAGGGGACCACGCCTTGACATCAGCGTAACGCAATTACAGCGACCCTCCAAGACATCTACCAGCTAAGTCGAATTTAATTTTTAAGTTTATTATTCTCTTTCCTTTGCACCAAAATTTAATATTTCATTATTTTGTTTAATTCATTTTTCTTTTCTAAAATCCTATCACACAATACAAACCTCCCGGCCAATATTAGTAATCTAGATATTTAAACTTAACCTCTATTAATAGTTTAATTTAGTGTTTAAGTACGCAAGTTATCGTATCATCGTAACCCATGTTAACCCTAGTCCTACCAACGTTTTATCGTAACGTGTCCTACCAAGGTGTGCCTTACAGGCACACATCTATTTGTACACATTGTTGATGTAATAATAGCAAAATATGCATTATTTATTTCATGTAGTAGGTATATCAGTAAGATTAAAACATATAGAAAGAATATTGTGTGTCAGAAGATATAATTTAAAAATAGTACAAGATAGTAAAATATTTGAAAGTTATTTATGTAGTTTGCAATTTGTGCACGTGAGTATTTTCTCTGAATGTTCACCACAAACCGTTTGCTTACACTTATCACATAACTGTGTTGACATTCTGCTTTTCTTTGATGGGCAAATATAGCACGTTTTCGTTTTCTTACTTCTCGAGCCGAAGACTCCCCTGTGGTGGTACTTGATTCAACGTAGTTTGTATCAATGAAGTATGACTTTTTTGCAAGCACTCAAACTACGACGTCTAATTTGCCCCAGTACTAATTCTGTTGTAATTTCTCGTAAGAAAATTTTGCGAAGTCTTCGTTTTTTGGAAATATGCCAGTCAGGATGGATATTTCTCCAAATGACAAATGAAGCTACTCACACACATCAATTATATTGAAAAAATAGACCACAGGCACCTATTAGTTTTGCGTTTCGCTGAATATGTATGTACCATCTGATCAAGTGTATCACCCTCCTTTCGTGGAATTGTAGTACTTATTGATTTCAGATTTATTTTTATTTCCTCATCAATGGTGGAGTCGTTGTGCATTGTAGATAATAATATGACACAGCGATTTTCTTAGGTACATAAGATACCAAAGTCATTGTCTTCTGAAAACCAAACAAGTTGCTTTCAATATTTCGTCGCCTGTGAGGTAAAAATTTGGTGGTGTATGCAGCGCTTATTTTTTCTAATGCGTTCTCACAAGTTAGGCTTGGTAAGCAAACTGGATGCAAGCTCGTAGCTGGTGAAGAAGTTTCGAACGTAATATTTCTTTTAGTTCTCAGAAAAGGTTCACAAAGGTCTTCAACACCTTTTGCGCTAATGTTTTCTGCTCTGTGTGAGACCTTCTTTTCCTAAGTACGGTATACCACGTAACGAATAACTAGTTCACTATCGCATATCCACCAAATTTCATACCGTACTTATCTGGCTTGCTTGGCAGGTTTCTGTCGGAAAGATACACGACCTCTAAAAGGCACCAGTTGTTCATCGATGGTTAGATTACTGCCAGGAAGATAATATTTCAGCAGTTTGTATTAACACGGTCCACAGGTCTCTAATTGGTGCCAACTTGTTCTTTTGCCTTCGGAGGGTTCTGGTCGCTTTATCGTCAAAACGAATAAATCTTAGTAATTGAGTAATCTATTTCGTGACATACACGCTCGATAAACAGGACTTCATATAAGGATTCCATAGCTCATTATAGTCCACCATTCTTGTTTATTTCTTCCAGCAGTAAATCAAACGGCCCAAGAAAGCACGGATTTCAACGTCGTCAACTGGTTTCCACAAATCGCCTAGAATACGAACAGGCTCCTTATTAGTGAAAGTAACCACAATACCAAATAACCGTATCATCAAAAAAAAAATTGAATGCGTCACAAGGAGTCAACATGTGCACTCCAGTGGAAGTTTCACTTTGTTCAAAGCTGTTGTAATTATATTGTGTTGCACGTGTTTTTTCCCTTGGCAATCGGTGTGGCATTCCACTCGGTACCATCTTTTCCAATAAAAAGTTTGCGAATGGCCGCGCGGTTCATCATTAGCATCACTATCGTCACTTCCTTCTTGTTCATCGCTTTCTTCATCGCCAGTTTCTTGATAATCCGCTTCACTAGAAGAGGTTTGTCATTTGGCTCTTCTTCATCTTCACCATCATTTACCATTCCTTCCCAAATCCTCATCACTTTCGTACAATGCATCGAGCAACTCCTTTTCAGTTAGTGGCCGCGTCGGTCAGTCAACCAATCGGTCATACTTTCTTGCATAAATTTCAAAACCAAATAAGCATAAGAAAAAATTTATTTTTTACTGGGGTCAATCAAAACTTTATTTGTTTACTGATCTATATTATACTCTCCACTAGGTAAAGAAATAAAATTAACCAATGGACACCTAAACGGCCATGCGTTCGTTAGGAAAGTCACAAATACCACTGATAGCAATCAGTTTGTAAGCTGACTGTTTTGGAGCAAAACGCATTTAGGGAATTCCCTTCATATGCAACTGGAAGTTCTTACATACAAGGGGAAGTCCGAAATATAAAGCATATCTTATTACGGGGGTTTACCCACATACCTAGTTTTAAATAACGTAGCAATGCATTTTATAGTATTATTACAGTATGTGCCTCAAAGACACACCTTGGTAGGACGTGTCGGTAAATTATTGTTAATTTTTTTTAGTAAAATAGGAAAATATTTTCCAAAATTTTTATGTCATTCTGTGTTAAATAGTTATTTTGAGAATACAAAAATCCTCCAGTCTGTGGGCAGTTAACTTACAAAGTTCAGCAATTTCAAAATTCAATTGTGCCTCAAAAGCACACCTTGGTAGGTTTAGGGTTAAGAGTTTTATTTGTGGATTCATTGTATTTATTTTTTTTATCTGAATGTTTTAATATTTGTGTATCATAATATAGTGTCATCCAAAAATTTGTGTGTTGAACTAAATTATTTCGATCCAAGACCTTTACGCTTGAGAGCGAGCGAACCCCGTAACAAGCTTTTCGATCATTTTTCATCTGATAAATGACATCCTGTATACTGTTTACGAGAGGAATTCCCTCCCAGTAAAACACTTTGTAAACAGCCAAAAAAAGGATAAATACTCAATCAATAGTTTTGCGTTGATTAAACACATTTCTTTCTCATTGTAGAATTATATATTATAACGACACTTCGAAGATCATACATTTAACCTTAGTTTTAATTTTGTAACTGCTACCTAACAAAAAAATATTGATACTCTATACTAATAGACGATTAAAATGAAATGTTTTAGAGATGAATAAACTTTAGTATTAACAATTTCCAATTCGCTTTTATGTTTGCACAATTTTCGCTACCACAAAGCAAATATACACATATACACACGAGTATGTATCTATACAGAGAATACAGCGTTCAACGACGGAACCCTATATTTCAGTAAATGGAGATAAAATAACAGAGTCCAGGGGCCGTCGTCCTGTTCAAACCCGTTTCGGGTTCTGCGTCAGTCACCGCGGGCTACCAGAATAGTGGGCGCTGAACGGAGCACGAGACTTATATCTCTATAATTGCAACGCTAATCTTCGAACAAAACACCGTCCTTCCTATCATTCATCATCTGGCGGGTATGTTGCGAAAGTAGAGGGGCTACTACACGGTCGTCAGGCAATAAGAAGCAAGCACTGCATACGTACTCTGAAAGGGAGAACGTATCGTGTTATGAGAAAATATTGTAAGAGACTTTAACTAAATATACTGGGTGAGCTTGAGACAACGGAATACCTCTAAAACACTGCATCAAATCAAAAAAAAAGATCTTAATAAGATTTGTTATAATGTAGGGTGCCGAACTCGATCCCCCACTCTCACCTAACCTCGATAATTGTCAACTTTAACTTTAGATCAGTTTTTTATTAGCGAACGAAATTTAAATTATATTATACGTTTTTACACGTCAATATAATGAGAGGTTATGTCGATTAATATTCCTACACCTATGTTTGTTCGTTTGTTCTATCATAACCATGACACGCTTCAATCTTTGTTGCTCTAAGTCATATGTGGGCAACCACCGGCCCGCTGCAAGATTTGATCCGGCCCGCGAGACATTTTGAAAAACCCAATTAAAAAAAAATATTACACTACTTACTTACACTCACTCCAAATGAGGAAGATCGAGTGATATGGGGTTTGTCGCTTGCTCCTGCGGAATCAAGTGAGCGAGCAAGCCGAGTGGCGGCGATCATCAAAGAGTGAGGCGGCAAACATCAAAGCCTTTGATGTTTGCCGCCTCACTAGCGGCGCAACAAAAGATTATATCTTCTCAAATGTTCTACACTAGACGATTCTAGATCATTCCTTTATTTTGCCTATATAAGCGAGTGGATGGCCTGGAACTTTAGTTCAGTTCTATTTGAGCTACCGAGGTGATAACTTCGACAAGCGATATCCTAGCGAACTGCTAGTGCCGTTAATTTGCTTTGTGACTTTGTGTGCATCTTGAGTGCTTACTAATTATATTTTGTTATTAAGTTTATCGAACGAAAAGTAAACGAAAATGATGTCTGATGGAAAGAAACGAAAAGTAGATGCAGACGGTCGGCAGTTTCAAGAAAAATGGACTGAAGAATTCTTTTTTATCCTGCACAATGGTAAGCCTATTTGTTTGCTGTGTAATGAATCCATTTCAGTGATGAAAGAATTCAATATAAAGAGGCATTACTCAACTAAGCAACCTATGCTGCACTCACTGACAGGACAAATAAGAAAAGACAAAATCCAGAAGCTTACCGCAAATTTGAAAAAACAGCAGCAAATGTTTCATAAACAAAGAACACATCATAATGTTGAGAAAGCTAGTTTTATAGTTAGTTCAAAATTGGCAAAGTCATTAAAACCATTGACGAAGGAGAATTTATCAAGGAGTGTATGTTAGAAGTTTGCAGTGTTTTGTGTCCTGAAAAAAAAAATGAATTTGAAATATTAGTTTGTCAAGACGAACTGTTGCCCGACGTATATATAGAAATGATGGCTAATGATATAAACACAACTTTGACTGACCGTATGACTGGTTTGGAATCAGTTTCCATAGCATTAGACGAGAGCACCGATTTGTCTGACACAACTCAACTGGCTATATTTATTCGAGGTGTTGATAAAGAGTTCACTGTTACTGAGGAATTGCTTGCTTTACAACCGCTAAAAGGAACCACTATAGGAGAGGACATTTTTAATGAAGCTGAAAAGGTATTCACAAGTTTTGGTTTGCCGTGGTCAAAATTAGTTGGTGTATGCACCTTTTATGGTCGGCTCACGTAAAGGTTTCATCGGAATTTTGTATGAAAAAGCAACTGAATTAAATGTGTAAAAAGATGATTTGATAGTCCTTCATTGCATTATCCACCAACAGAACTTGTGTTCCAAGTCCATTCGACTCCAGAATGTTATGAATGTGGTAGTAAAAACCATCAATTTTATTCGATCCCGAAGGCTTAACCATCGTCAGTTCAAGGCGTTTTTGGATAAAATATCGGCCGAATATGATGACGTAACATATTATTGTGAAGTCAGATGGTTAAGCAAAGGAAAAATGCTGAAACGGTTTTACGAGCTTAGAAATGAGATAGCAGATTTTATGCAAATAAGAGATAAACCACTATCTGAATTGAGTGACCCAAAATGGATATGCGACTTCGCATTTCTGGTCGACTTTACAGGCCATTTGAATGATTTAAATTTGAAACTTCAAAAACAAGGACAGTTAGTAAATGATTTGTACAGTCGTTTGAAAGCGTTTCAAAACAAAATCCACTTGTGGGAGGCACAATTCTGCTCTGGTAACAGTTACCATTTCACCACGCTCTTGCGTATGAAAATACTGCTTATGCTCAATACTGCTGAAGAACTCAAGTTACTGTCGGAGCATTTTTCGAACAGATTTAGCGATTTTAAAAACACGGAAGACAGTTTCAATTTATTAGCTACTCCACAAAAAAGTAATGAACAAAATGCTCCAATACACTTGCAAATGGAGTTGATCGAGCTTCTAAGAAACTCACTCCTAAAATCTAAATTTGAAGACGTGGAGTTGTGCGATTTCTACAAAAAATACCTCGAAGAAGACCATTTTCCGGAGCTTAGAAAATTCGCAAGAAGATTGATTTGTGGGGTTTAGCAGTACTTATAAATGCGACAGTTCTTTACATGATGAAATTAATAAATCTAAAAACATCGTACAAGGCTGACTGACGATAATTTGGAAAATCTTTACGTCTTTGTATCAGTGGAATTCATCCAAACATCGATGGATTAGTTCCCAAATTCAAGCTCAAGGTCTCATTGATTTGTTGTCGCTATTTAACTTAGTAGTTTGTAATAATTCCAAATTTCACGATTTAATTATAATGTTGTACCTATTTTTTTCATTTCATTTTCTTATTTTAATAAATTCATATAAAGAACATTGTCGTATTATTTCATGTCTGATATCTATCGCTAAAAATTATGAACACTACTTTAAAACACTACTTTAAAATGCACTACTAAAGTAAGCTCTAAAGTTTGGCCCTCAAGATTGATTGAATATAAAAATATTTCTCTGTGACCCTTGTAGGTTTCTATTACATTAACACAGTTAGCTGTCCGCATGTATGTACATGTTGCGAATGCAGAGACGTTGTATTTGCAATGACAATTTACGTTATAAATCATGCGTAAAGTGCGCAACGTGTTTGTTCCGTGCCAGGAATCAGTACCACATTACGTTTCCCGTCTGCTCTCCCAGATAGAATAATTTACAGATCCGCAAGTTCACGATGTTTAGATGTTTAGCCGTTCGGACGACCACTTACATGCCAGTGAATATAAGCTGTGCGTACAACAGCGACCAGAATTTTTAGGATACGCGCTAACCAAGTGTCGGTCATTTGTGTATTAATACAAACGTCTTACTAATAATAATTGACGCCCATAATTCCTTACTTAAGCCTATATTACATTTAAATTATAATTAAAAACACATTACATAAAAAAGGAAACAGAATGAAAAGCATATGAAAATTAAACAAAAGATATCTCTAATAGAGTAGTTAGACGAGAGACACTTCCAAATTTTGTTCATGATTTACAGGAAACATTAAGCAAATAAAACAAAAACTCTTGTTTGGTTAAAAGTTACATAATGACTGTTGTCATACTTGGACTATGGTTTAAGTACTACTACACAGTAAGAAATAGCGCCAGTGTTAATGTTCTTAGTGTTAGGGTTGATCAAATAGAGTTAAAATTGTAGTGTATTTATACACTTTGATTTAACACTAAAAAAAAGTGTGTAATAATTACACTAAAAAATTTTAGTGTGAAATTAATTACACTAACAGGCTACTTAGTGCAATTCAACACTGGCAGAGTAAAGTATATACTCTATCATTGTAACAATAGTCAATTCTTTAGAGTGCATATTGTATTTCGCGCGCTGTAATAACACATGATCAGTTACGATCCGTTCTGATTGGCCAGAATAGTTGTAACGGTTTAGTGTTCAGTGCTTCAGTGGACAAGACCTACATATATACAGGCCAGATCATGAATGTTTAGGTTTACGTCATATTGCTTATGGACGGTATTGCAGCGTCTGAAACAAATTCAGCAAGATCAACATTGTTTACAATTGAACTGTACGAAATGACAATTGTCCAATTTATGAGATTATACGCAGTTTAATAGATTTTTTTATTACTGAAAGATTTGGTCATTTTTTAGTCAACGTTGCGTTTTAACAACAATCATGAGTAATGCAACTAAAGCATTCAAATAGCGAACTTTTCTGATTGACAATGCTTTCGTGATCAGGCTAAGCTTATATTAAATGTGTTCTCAATGAAATAATGTATTACCACAATAATGTAGTTTCATATAAAAAACCTATTTGCAAATTAAAATGTAAAATATTCAAGCAACATAAAAGTATTTAGTTTAATATACGTTACCAATGATTAATTAAACAAAAGATGATGTTTTTATTCTATGTAGCAAACAAAACATAATATTGCAGTAAATTAAATTAAAATATGTCAATATTGAAAGAAAAGAATAGTGAAATTAAAAATATATTTAATTTGTGTCTTCGCTCTCATCTTCGATACCGCAATTAAACTGTCAGAACAAAGTCATGTTTGCTTCACATTCGTACCACTCTTTAATTATTTTCCCTGTGTGATTTATGCAATTTTGCCAGGAGTCTGGTGTACAGTTGTCAAATTTTCTTGCCACATCCAATACTTTATGGTTTATCGCCATAACCATCCCGACCAATATGGTTATTATAATATCCTTTCGCATGTGCCCATATAAATTCAATAGCATTGAAATTGCAGTGATACAGAGGAAGTCTTGAAACTTATGCCCATGTGCTCGAAGTAATTCATCAATAACATACACCTTAACCATAAATTACTTTACGAACATCCATTTTATTTCTCTCTGACAACATCACATGTTTTGGGCATCAATCGTGGCTTGTACAGGGCTGTTGAAGTACTCGATGAAGGAACAGCAGATATAGCTCCTTCTTGCGCTTTGTGTTGTAGATGATACCCATAGAAATGGCCAAAGCATTCGCAACTCTCTACAATTTGTATTTAAGTTTTAATTTAATAATAACCAATTACAATTTACTCATGGACCGCATCAACGGATATTAGAGGACTTCCCATTTCGCTTTTCTCCTCGAAAATACACTAGTAACGACTTACCAATCTGGCACTAGAACTAAGTCGTTTACCAGGCATCTTGAACTGTACCTTAAAAAATGTTTTAAGTCTTTGTATGTTTCTTAACACACCTCTCAAACTTACACACAAACTAAACGATTTTACTTCACTATAGCTCTGAAAAGAACCTTTTGGTAAAAAGAATAATTAGAGAAGTAAAGTAAAAATCAAACCTAAAGAAGGGTCAATAAACAATAAAAGACAGATGTCAAATGTCAACGGAGCGGTAAAATGGGTTAAAATGGCGTGTTAACATGCCCTGAAGTGAACATTATGAAAGGTCTTATTTACGCATATACTCGACCGTATTCTATCTCACTTCAACTAGTTTGTTGATACTTAATAAATTATGGAGACGTATAGCTTAAGTAGGCTACGACTTATGTTATATACTTCTATCACGCTTGCCTATATGAATGCTTCCAATTTTTTGAAACTAGCTTGTCTTTACTTTACGACCTCTTAAATGACGTAACACAACATTCAAGACTCTCTGTAGGTCACATCAGCCGCCAAACGCTATTCTAGTTAGGTTATGTTTTACATAGTGCTGCAGTAAATAAACGGTAAGTGATTGTCATATATTATCAAAACAAGTACATGTTATTTAGAATTGTATTACAGGGAGGATCCCCATCAGAAGGGCGAAGTAAATAGGCTGAAATTCTGACTAAATTTTCTGCATTTAAGTGCGCAGTGTTAATTACTGAATCTCAGTAGACGAACACCTGATAAAGGATGATAAGATTAAACATTTGTGAAAAAAAAAATACTTTCGTGTTTTGTCGATGGTCGTTTAATTTCAATATTTGAGTTTATTTTTATTACTATACAGGGTATTCCACGTACACTGGTTCATTAAAAAGTCATTATAATGTCTATTATTACTTATATTTGAGATTTTGGCACCAGTATGTGTCGATTGGAACTATAAATTGTAAAAGACCTTAACAAATATATCATTCCGGTGACCGGAAATGGATGTCAACTTTGTTATTTTAAATAGAATGATCTAATTTTTTATTCATTTTTGGATTCTACAACTATAAATACGTCAAGTTTCATTGAGCTATTCCTATAGCTACATATGACGCCGCTTTGTGAGTTATTAAAGTTTTCTTTTTTTTAGTCCATAATCATGTGTATCATTGAGAATTAATATCTCGGTTAATACGCAAGTAGAGACTCCAAATTTGCTATGTTATGAATGTAGATATAACTCTTAGAAAAGGTAAGCACACTTTACATTCTAACATAACAGGAGTGTTCAAAACTGAGGAACAAAGTTGACATATTTTCAAATGCAGAAAAAACTCATTTTTTTTTAAATAAGAACACCCTGTATTTTAATTCGGAATTAGGAAGTAAATATCATCCCTATCACTTTATATGAGCATTCCCTATACCTATCCTTAATAGATTTTGAGATATGAGCGACCTTTTTGTTAAACAGACTAAGTATTTTTTTTTTTAAATAGAACACCCTGTATTTTAATTCAGAATTAAGAAGTAAATCTCATCCTCTATCACTTTATATCAGCATTCCCTATACCTATCTTTAATAGATTTTGAGATATCAACGACTTTTTGTTAAACAGACTAAGTAGCCCTATCTTCTGCGTGTTTGTAGCTGGCTCTGAATGGGATTAATGTCAAGTTCATTGACTAACCAAAATGTTTTACGTATATCATTGTAAATTACACTTTCGACAACGGAATATTAATAGAAATGACTATTTGAAACAGACATTCTTGTATGGTTATTCAAAAATAATACATGAATTTGACGTGAATCCATTCAGAGCCAGCTACAAACATTTAAAGATAGGGCTACTTAGTCTGTTTAACAAAAAGTCGCTCAGTATCTCAAAATCTATAAAGATAGGTATAGGGAATGCTCATATAAAAGTGATAGGGGATGATATTTACTCCCTAATTTTCGAATTAAAATACAGGTGTTCTATTTAAAAAAATTGAGTTTCTGCATTGAAAATATGTCACTTGTTTCCTCAGTTTTGAACACCCTGTATGTTAGAATGTAAAGTGTGTATACGTTTCTTTAGAGTTATATCTACATTCATAACATAGCAAATTTGGAGTCTCTACTTGCAGTATTAACCGAGATATTAATTTCTCAATGATACAATGATTATGACTAAAAAAAGAAAAACTTAAAAACTCAAAAAAACGCCAAACATGTAGCTATAGAAATAGCTGTAATGAAAACTGACGTATTTATAGTTGTAGAATCCAAAAATGAATAAAAATTATATCATTCTATTTAAAATAACAAAGTTGACATCCATTTCCGGTCAACCGAAGTGATATTTTGGTTAAGGTATTTTGCATTTATAGTTCCAATCGAAACAGATACTGGTGCCAAAATCTCAAATATAGAGTAAATAATAAGATAACATCATAAACTTGTAATCGAACCAAGTTACGTGGAATACCCTGTATAAGTAACTGTCGATATGTACTAGAATTATTTTACGTACGGAGTATTTACCGTTTTTATCTCAACGAAACACGTCGTTGCTTATTTTATTAGTGAATAAGGACTACTTAATATACTTTCCTTCCGTTACAGTAGTATGATAAAACATTAATAGAGAAAATTACCTCTTTCTAGAGTTAACAATCACTATTGATGTTATGCACTATACACTAAAGATCTCCTAAATATTAAATATAACACTGAGAAGCAGTAACATTCGCACTAGTAGTGATATACTATATTTACACTAAAGCATATTAAATATCCTCTAACTACTAACACTACTCTTAGTGTTAAAAAATTACACTATTTAGAGGGACCTCCATGAACTCGGCGTAGTGTAGTTCTAGTGTTACAAATTTCTTTCTGTGTATATAAGAAACGTAAATGTGGTTGGATCTTAAACATTTGCCTTTGATATGGAACAATCATAAGAATCTGACATCTGTCTTCTTCTTGGATTTCAAGATATTACAACCTCAACACCAGAACTGGCGGACTTCTGGTTATCGTCAGTGCAGTATGCGAGTACTTTACCTTGCAACTCGCTGCACATCGGATTTTAATAGGCGCGGTAATTGCTCAACTCCGTCTAACCGAATGGCGTGCGTATCGCAGAGCGTATGTATGTATGTACCAGCAGTCGCGTTTTATTCGCCAGCTGTCGGCGCTAGATCGTTTGTTTTTATGCGTTCGATAGATCCAGCGCGTGACATTTATACCGGCGCGTATAATGCGAAAATCGGCGAGAACATGAGTCGATGAATTACGGGAATTAATAAATAAAATAGACGATCGTTTCGCTTACTATAATGTCTTGCCGTTGAAGTCTTAACACTTTAAACATGGTAGAACGTTCTGCGTAAATTTATACCTGAGCCACAGATTACACAGATGTTTCATTTACCCGTATTTCTTCGTTGAAATCAATTTTTTTTTAACGCATTCATGATAGTTGTGAAACCCCGCATTTTTTAGTTTCAACGTATTAGTTGTCAAATTGTATTGTGCCTGGTGCTACCCAACTAACATTTTTAGTGTTTGAAAGCTGTAACAGCTATCACCACAAGAACTTTAAAGTTTTTGATGGAACGTGATGGGAACGGTCCTATACGGGGTGATTCACGCAACGCGTCCATTAAAAATTCTTGACTTAACAGTGATATCTCCATTTTGAAACTTTGGGGTTAAGTTAGTTAGCTGTCCGACTTATAATTAGGGTCTAAGAGTTATGGCTATTATATAGAGACCGGATTATGTGCAAAGAAAAACTGGAATATATGCGCATATATATGCATCTATTTTTGAGAAAATATGCATAAACCTGGGCATATATGCAAAAAAAATGCGACAATATGCAAAATTTTTACATAAGATAATAATAAGAGCAGAAATTTAAACATTAACTTTATTGCACAAAATTTTTTCACAACTTATTTCTAAAACAATTTATAATTAAATGTTTTTCAAAATTGTGTAAAAGAAAGTTTTGTCTTCTATCAGAATACATATGTTTCTGCGATATAGAAAAGCTTCTTTCAACATCCACAGATGTAATTGGTGCATTTTTTAACTTTGCAATACATTCTAAACTAAAATTAAAGTCGAAATCGTTTACTGTTTCACCTTCCAACATTTTCTTAACTTTCTTCAATTTCAAATAGCCCGCATTTTTATTTAACACTTTTTTTAAATTTATCGTAATATAGAATTACCTATTGTACCTTAACCTTCTTACATAGCATATCAATTCGTCTACTATTCGACTGATTCCGAGAGCGACATCCCTTGCGTTTCTAGTTTACGAATGGAATTTGAAACAAAGCTATAATTTGACTTAATATACAAAAGGTTTTGTAGCAATTCTGTTGATGTTACTATCTTTTTACAGTTTTCTAGAGCAATGCAGTCAGCAGTGATTTCAAGAATTACATTTTTTATTCCTTCAAAATTATCGGCAAAAAAATTGCAGCCTCTAACCATGTACCCTATCTCGTAATAATCGGTTCAGGAGGCAACTTAACACCGGGAAGTCGCTCCTTATAAAATTAGATTCGTAAAGGTGCTTTTAAAAATACCTTCTTGACACTGCTAATTAAATCATTAATCAAAGGGAATTGATTCATAATGTCTTCGGCTACACGATTGAACCCATGAGCTAAACAAGTGGTATGAATAATGTTACTATAAAAAATTTTTAAATTTTGCGCGGCTTTTATCATGTATGGTGCAGCGTCGGACAACATTAGTAAATTTTTTCACAAGGTATACTTCCAGGTAAAAAGAAATTTGATAAATCTTCTTGAACGAATTGGGCAATTGTCAAATTATTTGTTTTCTCTGCAGTTCTTTACAATAAATTAAATATGATTTACCTACAATATCTTCATGAAGAATTCTATTAACAAATGGGCAATATAACGGCCACACTTATCCGTACTTTCATCTACCATGATATAAATAAAATTATTCCCTACCAATTGTTGAATTTCTGCTATTGTGTTGCTTGGTAAAAGATGTGACATAATTTTTCGTAAGGTACTTTCGTCAGGTATATTATGTTTGCAATATTTTTGCAGAAATGATTTCAAATTAACATTGTTTAATCTTGCTAATCCTATGTTAGACGAAATTAATGCGTTACACAAATCCATATTATATTCTTCTTGTTCTGGGTTTCGTGAAGTTGATACTACACATTGATGTATAGATTGCTGCACACATGCGGATCGCTTTAGTTTTTCACATTTTCCAATATGTGATGGAGTTTTAGCGTGTCGATCAATCAGGTATTTTCTCTTAGAAGACACCTACAACAACAATTGTCATTTTATATCAAAAGTTAAAGAATTTAAAAACAATTGTATAGCTTTTAGTAAAATTAAACTTACCAGTTTACTGCAGGCTCGACAAAATATTTTGTCGCCATCCTTTACCAGTTCAGGATACGGCTTAATCCATAAAGAAATTTTGTTCGCTAAACTCATTGTATGTACGCACAGTATTTAAAAACGTAACACAGTTACATGTTGTTTCGCTCAAAGATATTCAATGAATGAATAGTTTATTTGGGAATTAATAATAGTAAAACGTATTTACCACATCCCTTCTGCTAGGCGAAATTAAACACGTGCAGTTCTTGGAAAAAAGTATTAGAGAAACCAATGTAAAAGATTTATCGTTCTGAGAATTGTCGGTTGTCGATCTACATTAGGAATTACTAGGAATTTTTACTAATAGAAAGGATAAGAAAAAGCTTAAATATGCAATATATGCAACTTTTGTAAAAATATGCATAGAAATGCCTAAATATGCAATATATGCAATCACTAATTAGCGCTAATTAACTTCAATTAGTGTAATACGTCTACATATAGACTATAATTAAAGATATGCAAAAAATAAAATATATGCACTTTGCATATAATCCAGTCTCTAGTTATGAGTATATCGTTCTGTGTTATACAAAGACTGTGCCTTTTTATTTGACTAATTCATTTCATGATTTGTCAACAATGATGTGCATAAGAGTTTCAGACGTAGACTAAATAATATCGAGTTGTCTATAATGTGAATAAATATGAAATGTCATAAAAAAGATACATGCTTGTTGTACTACCACTTCAAATAAATTTTGCTTAGTACAAGCTTTGTCGCCAAATCAAAGAATAATTTATTTGAATTAATGCACATTTATTAACGACAAAGAAATCTTTTTCTCAATGTAAAATTCTTATTGTCGCTATGATAATATTATACACAGTATTTTTGGTTGGTCCGCCTTCACTGACTTATCGCTACCCGTTGACAATCTACGAACGACGTTCTTATTAAAGGATTATGACAATCGCAGAGAGGAAACACCGGGCGATGTCACTCAAACGCCACGGCCCGAAGAGCATAAAACGTCCCCCGCATCTTTCTAAGCGCAGACGATGCTTTCGGGCACCGACTATTCACGTCATTCCGAACAGCCGGCTTCAATTATCTCACCGGCGATGACAATTCTATAAATTACGGCCGACAGAAAGCGAGGTAACGCTCTGCAAACGCTTTACCGCGACTATCCCGAAATAATGACCAGAGAGGAAAACGAATACACACAAAAAAAACGATCTATACAGAATAGCTTATATACAGGGTGTCTCCTAACCTCTCTGGCAAAATAAATGAGGATACTCCTCGCGAAATTTTAAGACGAAAATGTGGTATAAAATTTTTTCGAATGTAGCTTCGTTTTCGAAATACAGGGTGTTAATTTTTCTTATTTTTTTTTTTTTCATTTTATTAATTAATGCCACACGATATTCTAATGATATTTGCCAAACATAATAAACGGCTAGAAAAGCGGTTTACTAATTATCAATTACTTCATTGGCGGAGATCTGGGTAAAGAGCACCTTGATTTTGCAAAAGTCGGTAATACGAACCTGTTAAATAATCGAAATTCTTATCGCATTTGATAAATTATTGAAAAATTCTAAGCCAACGGACAATAAGTACTGCTGTGGCCTGGCACCCCGTTGTGTCGTAAATTCAGTGTTTTTTGTTTATTTCTATAAGCCTTTGTCAATGTTGCGAGAAATTTCAAATTGTTTTATTTTGTATAAGAGTTATTGATTTGATTGTTTTATTTATTTATTTGGATGTTCAGTTTGTTTAAATTAATTTCACTTTTGATTTGCTAGTATTTGCTCATGTAGCTCATGTCCTTCTTAGAAGTTTTCTTTTTCGATGATCCTTAGGTGTTGTTTTATATGTATGCGACTGTTTAGCTTGTAAGACTTAGTTTCTCGATAGACGTTAAAGAGTAAGTAGATGTAAATTTGATATCATTGCTGCCATTTTGTTAATAATGATTTTAAGTTTTGTTTCGTTAAATTTGATTTTATCTCGTCCATCCAGGAACTCGCTATATAATAATTGGTATTATATTCTTGTGTACAAAATTAGATGTAAGATCATTTATTATTTTAGTTCTGGAAGATATATTTAGTTAAAAGAGTTTTTCGTTTTTTTTTTTTTAAATTTTGCTGGTTTGTAATTATTTATTAATCACTCGGTTGGGTGAAGAGAAGCTTTGTGCTTGCCTTTAGTTTTCATTTATGTAAATTACTTGAATTCTCCACGTTTAATTTAGTTGGTTAATTTTAAAACCACGTGGATTGAATTGTTAAAAAAGGACTGTCTTCCTGAACCATTTACCTTTTGCTTTGTTAAAGGATTTAGCATTGTCCTTTTGTAATTTAGAATCCTAATGCAGTTTTGATTTCGACCAGGACCTTTTGTCCAAGGTTTTCTTTTCTGCGTAATTGTAATTAACAATTTTTTTTCTTTTTTTTTATAATAAATAAATTTTTAGTTGTTATTTACGTCATTTTGAATTCTGTTCTTTTATTTTTGATTAAACCTTTTAATTGTTGGAGTTTTAAAGAGAGTCAGATTTCTTTCTCCACTATTTACTTTTCGTGATTAGTTTTAATTTGCTGGGTAACTCTGAGTTTTATTGTTCTTTTGCGTCCTTTTATTTTTATCTGTTGAGCTAGCTAATTTCATTTTCATTTTTGCATTTTCAAAATTCCTTTGGTACATTCTGTACACAGCAATACGTAAGGTGCACTTCCTGTCAATTTTATTTTATCCAATTAATTATTTATTAGAGTCTAAATTTGGAATGGAGAGTCGGGAGATCGAATAAGACTGTACTGATCCTATTCCACTTTCCACGAAGATTATATCAATATTTACATACACTGTTTCCAGTGAAGTTAGTTAATTCATTGTGCAGTTTTTGTCTCATTGTTCGTATGCAACTTAATATACACTAATGTCAACCCGGACAACAAGTGTAGTGCACCAAAATTGCATCTAAGGTATGAGTCATTTAACTAACTCCCGCGCAAAATAACTTAATAAACATCTTTCAAAATAGTATATTTCTAATAACAAATACAACCAGGTTTAATTAAAGGTATAGGAGGTTTAAACAATATATATTATAAAAATACACATTTCTGTCATATCTTAACTTATATCAGACATTCTTCATAATTTATACGAGGTACTGAATGGACAATAATGGATGGATGCTTTTCATAACCATACGCTCTATAACAAAAATACAATATAAATTAAAAAATTGGGAACATGTTTCTTTAACATACCTGCACTGCTTACACGCTGTGTTCAAAGTAAGAACCACCATTATTTATGCAAGCCTCTACCCTCTTCTTCAAGATTTTAGAAACATTTATTAATTGCTCATTTGTAGTATTCTCTATTTCATGTCTTATTGCTTCTTTCAATTGATCCATATTATGTAAGCGGTTCTGATAAATTTAATTTTTTAGATGACCAAATAAAAAAACAATATGACGAGCGGTGTAAGATCGGGTAATCTAGGTGGCCAACTTGTAAAGCCAATAACTCTATTATCAAAAAAAAAAATCCTGTAAATACTCTCTTGTTTCTCTTGCTGTATGAGCAGTAGCATTGTCATTTTGAATCATAATCAAATCAAATAATTGTTCCACAAATTCATGTAATATAAGTCTATATCTGGCTGCTGTTATTGTATCCTCAAAGAATATCGGTCCTATTATACGTCTCCTGGACATTGCAACCCTTATCCCTATTTTTACAGGATGCAATTCCGTTTCCCGAATAACATGAGGATTTTGTGTGGACCGAATCCTAATATTTTGAGAATTTACATCACCTGTAAAATTAAACCAGGCTTCGTCAGAAAAAAAAGTAAGATTTAAAACATTGTCATTCCTTACGATTTGCATTAAACCAATGGCCAATATTCCATACGTTTTTCGAAATCTAGTGGCAGTAATTGCTGCACAATAGAAACTGCATATGGATGATAATGTAGCTTCCGTTTTACAGCTCTCTGAGTTGACCCATAAGATAAACCTACAAAAAAATGTACATTACTTTTTATAACACCATTTAGTTGGTATGTGTATTTCTACCAGTTTGTCGTGCAAGTTGCCGTAATGGCTTTCCAGGGCTGTGATCCAAACTAGCACGTACGTCTTCCACCACATTTTCGGTTAGAACTGATGGGCGATCTGGTGACTTTCCCTTCAAAACACTTTCAGTTCTTCTGAAGCGATGGACAATCCGATTGATGTGTCGTAGGAGAGTTTCATTATCAATTTGCACTTCGGCAAATTGATTTATAAATTCTTCAGCACAAAGTACAGCTGAATATCTCCACTGCCCATCACCTCCTCGCTCACCATTTCGAAAATATGCCTGCAAAATAAATTTATCTTGGTCCCATGTAAATGGCATTTTGCCAAAAATAAAACACGTTACGCTCTCAATGCGAAATGAAGGTGTGTAGTCTTGAGAAAGACTATATGTGAAAATTAACAAATAATAATACGGAATGACTAAATAAGCAAAATTCCAACACGAAACGCACGGCCACAGTATATTACAGTAAGGACATGTTCGCAAAAATCCATTGTTCTTGAGTGGTCCGTTTTGAATGACCTCAAGCCCAGCTGCCATTTTGTAACGCTGTTGCCGGGAATTTTCAAACGTGTAGAATAATTTATATTTTAAAGGAAGTAGAAAAATAGATTAAAAAAATACACAAATTTATGCGTTTTTTATTCTGATTTTGTTGCAAATATTTATGAACAGTTTATAGTAATAAAAAACACGATTCCAGTAAAATAATGTTTGATTAAGTGATACATATATTTGCAAGTGTTTTACGATAATTATGTTCATATTCTTTCCTTTTGGTGAAATAAATCTTTGTTTATATTTTTATAGTGTAAAAGATTCTTCAAGGAATAAATATGTTGTGGTTCTTTCTCAAATAAATTAATAAAAATGCAACAGCATCGGTGGAAGGGACTTTCAAATTTCTGACACGAATACACAATAACTTTTAATTAGGGTTCAAGAGTTATGACTATATCGTTCTGTGCGATACAAAGATTATTCCTTTCTATTCGACTACTTCATTTCTAACATCCGACCCTGCACTGGTTTGTCAACAATAATGTCCGGGGGTGCACAAGTAGATAGAGTTCAGACGTAGACTATATAATATCGAATTGTCTATAATATGGATAAATGCGATTCAAATTTATACCAGTATAATGCAGTTCAAACCAAAATCACATTATTTTAAAAAGTGAACATAAAATTAATTAGGTTAGTTACTGCGATAAATAGCAATCTAGCTTAAGATGTGTATCTAACAAATAAATTGATTTAATGTGGCCTAGGAATCTCTGCACAACGATAATAGCTCTTCTTATTCATGTACTTACTTATTTCTTGTCGTGTCATATATATTAGATTCATTCGGAAATCCCAAGAAACTACGACCATCGTTAGCATCAAAATTTATCTTGCGAGAGTGACTGGCACTACAACATGATACCTATTGGTGTCTTCTTTCACGATAATTTGAGTTATTTCACTTAAACCTAACAATATAATATATAAAAAAGTATGCAAATGTTACGGCCACTGGCCACCGATCTTACCTTTTACACAAGAATGTCACAGTTCATTAAATGTTTTTAAAACTGCAAGTGTAATTTAAAACTAATAAAATACGTAAAAATAAATAAATAAAACAAGTAAATCATATAGATTAAACGGATGAGTAAACTAATTTGTGTAGATACGAACGTAAACAATAACAAACTGCCATTTTGGGAAGCTGTTGTTTGTGTGAAGTTAGGTTTAGAAGTCTGGACCGCTATAACTCCTCTCTTGTCAAATTTTGACAGCAAAATTTGAGGAAACGCTGTATTACTAATTTCATTACAATGATTGGATGAAAATATTGATTTGCGCATCGCGAAAAGTAGTGTAGGATCAGGACAATCGTTCTCGATCTCAGTGTATAAATGACAAAAAAAAAAACTGAAGAAAAAGTATCGAATGGAAATCTTAGACAAATTTGCTTTTTTAAACGTTTCTGCAAACGTTTCTTCTTAAAACACGGCTCTTAGCTCAACAGGCCATACAATATTCAAGTCGTCGAGTGCATTTGTCGTAATCAGTGAAGTAAGACTCACCTAGGACAGCGTTTGGAATCAGTTATCTCGGAAAAAAAAACCACCAACTTAGTTTACTATACTGCAGCAGTTACTTCCTTTTAGAGTATACAGCATAAATACGAAATATATTTACTAGAAAGGTATACCTATATACGTAAGTAAGTAGGTATAAAATAGATACTACGGTGTACTTTAATACGTACAGTAGCGTATATAGTAGCCAAGCAAACAGAGTGAGCCATTAATAATGTATGGATGACGTTGAAAGTTCTTTTTGTACTGTAGTATACCAGTGGATCGTTCGTAGAATCCTAATTGGACGGACAAGATTGAATTATAGATTTCTATTGTTAAAGATCGCGGTAGACACTAGAGAAAATTTAAATATCAAATCTATTTCCACAGAGAGTAATTTTAAATGATTGACGATGGTCTGCAACTCCCAACCTGCTAATTTTTTGTCAGGTTAAACTCCTTGCTACGCTGTAAAAGAAATCTATTAGTGAAATTACGTGTAAAATCACAAGTTATCAAAGTTAGGTAGGGGAGGGTGGGGCAAGATGGGGCAAGATGGGGCCACGAGGCATGATGGGGACATCGTCTTATCTACAAAACGACAGTAAGCATCTGTCAAATAATAGCAGTCCTAATATTGACAAGTGCTGTTTTATGTTTGTTGTGATATAGGAAACTTTACTAGTCGTAATAACAAAGTTATTGCTGTTTGTGCGTGAACTTTGCAATTTCCAGAATTTCGTTATTATTTTGATGGTGAGTTCAATGGCCAGTATCGGAAGCATAAGTAAATTATTTACAACTACACTTTTTTGTGCTTATTAATTGACATGTATTGCATGTATTTTCTATAGTGCATTAATATTTGTTTATTTCAAATATTTAATATGTTATTGTAACATAACCAGAAAATGTCCTAAAAAGGCAAGGTGGGGCTATTGGTATGGGGCAACAAGGGGACATCACTATTTCACACTTCAGTCTGGTCCGTTATGCCTGGATATGCCATTATGCTTTCTCGAAGACATAATGCCTATTTCTCATGTTAGGAATAAAGTACAGGTTCAATCAAAGCGTAACAAGGGAAAGACAACAATCCTTACAAGCACTACGTATAAAAATCTGCTACAAGAAAATAGAAGTCTGGGTAATCCCTGAGGTAACTAAAAGTGCTGAGGGAGAGTTAAAGGAAAAAAAAAAATGACAAACAAGAAAACAGAAGAGATCAAAAAGCCGAATTTTGTAAGGAAAGCAAAGAGATAGATTTTTAGAAAACGTCAAGGAAATAATTAAGTTCTTCTGTTGAGGAAGATGACGCTCAATGTTAGTATTGCAAGGGGAAGTATTGATACAATGCCATGGATGGCGAGGTTGGGTACATGGAGGCTGTGCGAATAACGTGGATGAGTTCGTCTTCTATTGTCTCAATTGTGAAGGTTAAGTTTAATATTCTTATCGTTATTGTATTTTTTTTTTATTTTAAGTAGTTCCGCTTTAAAGAGTTTAAGCTTTGTTCCTGCATGTTTTTAAGAATATTTTAAGAATCTATTTTTCTTTTTACCCATTACCTAGATTTATGGTACGACCCATTCTTAACTCACCTGAAACCCCATCTTGCTTCCATGGTGGGGCAAGATGGTGGGGATTTCTTTTCAAAATTTTCTCACAACATCAAGAGTACCCATCGAAAAATTGTAAATTCATCCATCAGCAGATAAATGTTTAAAGATTACAACAAGCGTACTTAGAACCTTGTATATCAATTTGCAATCCTGATGCAGTGTTCTAAAGCTTAATGTTCCCATCTTGCCCCACCTTCCCCTACCTATTTTTACAGAACTCTTCATAAAGGAGGAGGTGGTGTAGCAATTTGGTCCAAAAATGGATAGATCAATATCTATCACAATTTAATATTGAAAAAAGCATTGAAATATGTGGTTTTGGAGTTTGTAGTACAAGAAAGAACAACATACTTATTTACATGCCATAGATCTCCTACTGGAGATTTTGATCCATCATTTTCCCCGGAAATTTTAATATCAATTTTTCAAATAATTTTCAATGAGCATGTTCTCTAAGAGATGTTTTATCAACTTTTATTTATATGATTATGTAAATGTCTTCACACGTGTTCAGGGTACATCAGTGACAATTATTGGAAACGTCATTTTCAAAAATTGGGAATGTGAGCAATATTTGTGTTAATGGACTGTGATATATCTGATCATAGAAGGTTGTTTGTAGTTTTACTCATTCTTATATCATGTAGCTTTAAGCCTTCCCTATATTATGAAAGAAAAATTAGTGAAAATAATATCCTACGCTTTGAACAAATGTTAAATAAGTTAGTGTTATTTATATAATTGTGACTATATAAACTCTGTTTCAATTATGTTCATAATATTTTTATGCAATGCTTCAATACTTGTTTCCGATGACAAAGAAAAAGATTTAAAATAATCGAAATTGGGTTACGTTGGAGGTAAGACGTTCTTGTGAAAATATTAGAGATTTATATATCTTGTAAAAGCAATTCCTTGCCTTGAAAGAAATACATGTGCAATGAAAAAAACCACATGCTTGGCTGTTGAAAAATACTAAACGGGGTTATTATACAAATAAAATTACTTCATCATCAAATCAATCTAATGCTGCTTGGAATGTTATTGATGAATTTTCTGGCACAAGTAAAATGTCGTGAAAATATTGTTCTGAAAAATGATAAAACAATAACGGATCCCCTTGAAATAGCTGAAACTTTTAAGTATTAATGATATTGCACAAACATTTCTGGTGGTAGCACTGTTCAGATAGCAGTCATAATCATGTTGGCGGTATGTGTGCATTGCCGTTCAACGAATATGAAATAAGAAACTTGTTTAATAAAATTAAAAATAAAACATCCGCTGAACCTGATGATGTACCGTGCATTTTAATAAAAATACCAGAATTACTTGTTGCACCATTAACCATTCTAATAAATATGTCATTTAGGTTAGGTGAATTTCTAGAAAAATTGAAAGTATCTAGTTGTGACACCGCTGTATAAAAAAGGTTCAAGATTAGATATGGTTAATTATCGCCCATTAACAATTTCACCTAGTTTGTAAAAAAAATTTGAATATGCGATATTAGACAGATTACTTTCACATTTAAATAAACACAACATTTTAGCGAGCCAGCAACATGGTATACTCCAACTGGTAAATATTCGGCTGCATACATAATTTTAAAACTTTTGTTTCACCTGTTGAAAGAGGAGTACCTCAAGGCACTGTTTTGGGTCCTGTACTTTTCTGTCGTTGACTTTCTGGTTAATTACAAAACAATCATGTATGCTGATGATACTAGTGCTATTGTATCAAATAAAATGTCTTAGAAATGGAAACTCATTGTCAGTCAAATGCAGCTTTGAGATAAAAATTCCTTAAAATTGAAATATCTTCGAAATATACTGGAAATAAATGTTATGTTGTTGGTACCTTTTCGAAGGTAATCTCACAGGAAATTTGCTGAAAATATCGCCAACTATAAGTTCCATTTAAAAAAAAAAAAGGCGTTTTAATTTTGATAAATGTGACACTACATATTTAACACTCTGTATATATTTTTACGTTGCATCACCTCGAAAGATATAAAGTGTTAGCTCCCCAATTGATAACAAAAGAACAACGCGCGACAATACATCAGTTTTTGGTATAAAGCTTAAAATCTCAGAAGCTGTAATCAAAAAAAATTTGACAAGATTTGCGATATATCCAAAACTAATTGTCGGAAGTGCATATACCCATATATAATTACAAAGATATTTTAGGTGGTTATCAAACTATCTACTAAAAAATATAGCAATCCATTTAAAATAAAAGAGCTGAAGGTGGATGCGGGAATTTGCAACACCCTGTATATTTGAAAACAATTTGTATATGATACTCAATGATATACTATATATGTATAGAAAATCTCACTTTCCTATCTTTGATAGTTTTCGTGCTAAATTTACTCCATAAGATAAAATTTGCACAATCCAGTAAATTTTATACGCTGATGTATTTGATCCTGTTTATCGTAGTAACTAAGAACAAGAAAAAGAACAGATGATACTTGCATGTTCAGTTTTGGATGATGCAATTTTTTTTATTATGAAGAATAAGAAGCTTGTTTTCTAGGGCCATTTTACACCTAGCTATTTATTGTGCAATTTATTGGCCAATTTAAAATTTTGCGTGTACTACACGGATTAAATACGTGTTATACACATAAAATTTCAAATTGGCCAATAAATTGCGCAATAAATAGCTAAGTGTAAAACGGCCTTTACAACTTACAGTAAAAAAGTTATCCTTGTGGTTCGAACCTCATTAGACACTCACTATATAAAGGATAGATGAATAATAATATTGCTTGAGAGGGTAAAATTGGATAATCAATTAAGGAACACCGAAGCCTCAAATTCAAAATCTACCTGTTTAGATATTCAATGGTAGATAAAGCCAATTAATATACAGGTGCTCGCGTCGTCAGTACCTCTAATCTGTAATGAATATAACCGAAGAAATATGTACACCCTAAAGATGCCAACGATAAAGTCGGGATGCGTGTATATTAAATATAAAGGGGCGGAATTGTGTACGTCGAATCGAATGGATGGAGAAATTGATGCCCAACTTTCGACTTTAAAATTTTATAAAGACATAAATGTCCGACTGATATAACTGATATCTTTATATACGAGATAATATAATAAAAAAGAAATTAATGCGTTTCTATATAATTTTATCATTGAATTTCATTTTGTAAAGCGTAGGCATCGGGCAATATCTATGAATCATTCAATATTTTAATGAAATATGAAATCTGTGGAATTTCGTTAGGTCGAAGGCGTAATAAATCCTACGCCAGGTGTGCCGCAGGGGTCCAATCTACGTGTTTTTCTTTTCTTCGTTGGTGATACCTACAAATGTTATAACTAATTCATTACAAAAATACAGAGTAATACAGGCGCATATTCATTTATTAATATTATTATTATTATTATTATTATTATTATTCTTATTATTATTATTATTATTATTATTATTATTATTATTATTATTATTATTATTATTCAAAAATACACTATGTAAATAATTAATAAAAATTAGGGTTTATGATAACTATTTCGAAAAAATATCCATAAACCAGCTTTACAAGCATTTCTAAAAACATTAATATTCTTATTAAGAAATTAAAGTAATTCTAAAAAATACTTCACGGCAAAATGTCGAGAATATTTTAGTTATTCAATATTCGAATTTAGAAATTGTGGGAAAATCGTTTTTTTTTTGTAGCTATCATTTTTTACAATTAGTTAATTTAATTTTTCATTGATTACCATACACCTGACGCTGGTTAGTGTTTTGTACTCCCTATATTTTAGCCTATAAACGGTTTCAACATCGTGCATAACTTCCACGTCATTACATCTTTGAAATCCCCCCCCCTCAATCTATTAACCTCTTTCCTTAACCTAGTTAGTTCAGAGGTCCACCACGCAACCGATTTCCTAAAACTAATTTTATGCGACTTCGATTGTTTGCAAGCGCTATCATTTAAATTTACTCGCTATATTTTCAATTTCTATTTCCCTATAATTCCCTATCTAACTCAGTGACCTCTCTAATAATAATTTCCGTAAAAGATTGCCAATTAACTTTTTTGTAACAAAAATCCACCTTTGAATCAATACTCTCGCGCCTATAATGATTATTGATACAAAATTTTATAAATTCATGGTCTGAAAGCGTTTCCTCATTTAATAAAGCCCAATGTAATAATGTAAGTAAAGTTCTGTTCAGTTATCCTGAAGAAGCTGTCAGTATGAACAGCGAAACGTCGACCGAAAGTTTTGACACACGGCGAAACCCGCAAGAAGCTGTTAGTTATACCCAATGTAATCGTTATATCTATAAAACTACTACCGCTATGTCCTAGAGAAGTCGATTCATCATTGTTATTTGAAATAATCAGGCCTTTTACATTAATTAATTCCTCTAAAATCCGCCCACGTCTATCCTCTATTCGATTACCCCATAACTATCGCAATTAAGAAATTATTTCCCTTAGCCGATTCTAATTCATTTATTACATTACTAAGAATGCGAATATTGTTATCAAACTCCCCAGAATGTCTTTGCTCTGGAGGAATATATAAAGATATTGCAATAAATTTTAGTCCTCCAGAATTTTGAATTTCAACAGTAATAATATTCACATTACTTTTACCACTTAATTATAATAATGGTTCGCAGTTCGTAATCGGTAATTGCAATGGCCGCTCTAGTTTGGCTATTATCATCCCCTATATAAAACGTTTTTTAACGCGTCGATAACCCGCAAACTTTTCCTTTAATAACATGCGATTCCTAAATGAACGCGATACGTCCTCGTAGGCTGTGTTATGGTTTCCTTGTTGAGGAGGACGTCAAGATATTAGTTCTGCAGTGTGTAATCCTGTTTGACTGGAGAGTCAACTAGCCTGCAGCATCGCACTGAAAAAAAATTAGATAAATTTAATTTTTTTAAAGTTTTTGAAATGATTATTTGTGAAAAAATAGAACGTAGCAAGTAGTTTTTTTATCATTCTTCACCTATATCTAATACCTAATTTGGACAAAAGATTACTATACAAACTGCAAATATACCCAGTGACCAACTATATTTATTTCATATTTTATAAATATTTAAAAAATATTAAATCTTTCTTGAATATTAGTTATATTAATATAATATGCATAAAATATATTATAGAAAATATATAGGAAACATTTAAAATATATATGTTATGTAGCATTAATAATATTTTATTGCAAATGTTTTCTCAATATATTTTTCATAACTCTGCAAGAATATTTGCTTTGTATTTTTGTAAATATTTATTTCATATAAAAAAAAAGATTAAATTTTTGCTTTGTACAATTTGGTGCGTAGGACAAATAATATAAAATGGGTAAAATATGCATACATATTTAAGTAAATATGTACCTATTTAAAATGATAGTTTAAAGATTAATTAGATAATATATATCTAATGTGATTTAATTAGTATCTAAGTTGAGCGCTGTAACTTTCTATTAATAATCTGCGTTTTGTATTATATTATTGGAATATTGTAAGTTGCGAACGTCAACACAACACCTCATTCATTACGGTGCCGGTGTTATATGATTTAGTATTGTTTATGCGTCTATGGATTAGGTACATAGAATGCATACGCGCACGTGCGTATCATCAACGTTTTCATTCGTTTGTCCGTTACATGTTATATATAGTTTATAATAGTATACGATTAGGGCAGATTAGGGTTCACTCTGTAATTAATTGTTGCGGGGTGTGTTTCAGTTTTTGTGGTGACTACGAGGTAAGCAAAACTTTGAACATGTCATGGCATTTATAAGATAATTGGAATGCTCAATATCGCTATGTACAGAAATCGTTTAATAATATAATTGTAGGAATTTTATGCATCATATATGTACTGCATCTACCAGATAAATTGCTAGTAGATTTGCTTAAGAGATTCATCTCGGTAGATAAGCGTCACAACCTCAAATAGAGGTTAGAATACGTTGTGTTGTTTTATTGTTTGTACGTAGAATGTTTTCAAATATTATGAAATAAAGTAAAAATAAGTATCGTAAGTATTAGAATGTAGCTACCACTCCAATTATTGTAAATGCTCCAAATGTATTAGTAGGTGTTGATAATGTTGTACGATGTTTTATTCATGGTATGATCTAATACAATTGGCATTGTTTTAGAGGCCACAACGAAACGCCATGAGAGCGCCACTACCGAAGATATGAAAAATGCCATAGGTTGTACCTGGCACCAGCCAAGGCTAGACTTAAAATGAGTATTTTTCATTTTATTGGCTTATTCAAATAAAATGATAATAAATACGTTTGTTTTTTATTTAGAACACTTCAATAAAAATAGTGATTAATTGATAAACCTTCAGTATGCCTTAAAGATGCCAGAATTATTGATTATTAACTTGTATGGTGAGTGTGAAAAAACGAGTTCTTGCCTTTTAGACAACTCTATGTATGTTTCAACTTTTCGTTATCGACGTTATACATTCTAAATAACCAAGAACAATTTTAGTTCATTTTGACAAATTAAATAGATTGCATAAAAAATCTCAATTTTCATATAAATAATATTTTACAAATATTTTAGAAAAAATTTTGCGCTTTACATATATTTAAAATATGGAATAAATATTTTAATTGAATATTTTATCTATATTTAGAAAAAAACATATGAAAAATATATTCAAAAACCTCTCACGAAAAATATTTATAAAATATATTTTTAAAAATATCTAATTGTAATATTTCTGGCTGTTAGGGACACTATTGTTTAAATATTACAAGTCCTGATGTAATTTTACATTTTAAAGTAATCGTAGGTGCGAAATTGTCAACAATTCCTAGGATAAAATTAAATTTTGTTAATTACAACGTACATAAAAGATACAAAACACCAGAAGAACGCCGCGTCGCTAATCTGTGCGCAAGAATAGCAAAAATATTCCTGATGCGTCCGAGCAGACTCTACTAGGGATTCATTTCAACATTCCCACCGGTAATAACAATATGCAAAACGTCCACGAGAAATTTAAGAGCACGATATGCTCCCTGAAAAGACCTTTTGTGATAGCATTGTGAATACAAATAATTCTTGCGCGAGTATGCGCGGTTTTAGCGTACTCATACGGCGCCCATGCATTCACCTAATGACATTGGTTTACTGCACGCATCTGTAGCGACGCGATAAGTAGCTAAGGTACCGCGCTGCAGACGCGCGAATAAAAGCTCGGACAATAAGAGGTGCTAAACAAACCGGATAAATCATCCTTATTAATGTTGTCAACAGATTATTCTCGTTTTAAACTCGCCGGGTGATACGCCGTCTTATAGCCGAGTTGAATACGTCTGAAACACACGCATATAATTCTTTTCTCCTTTCTCCCTTCCCCCTTCGCGTCGTTGTGTCGGCATCGTAGCCGTGAACACCGCGACGGCCGACGCATATTCTTCGGACTGGTTGGTTCGTTCGTTCGTAAATATGCGGTCGCATTCTTCATATTTCTTCTCCGGTGAAATACAAATGCGACTACCAACCGCCACGTCAGAATCGGTGTATTTTTCTGCGCGTGTATCGCTGCAGACGGAGTCTAACAGCGCGGATCGTGAATCGTTCGCCATGGATCTGTGATTACAAAGTCGTGGGAGTTACAGTCATGGACAAAATTTTAATTACGGAATAGCTGTAGTGGGCAAAAAAAATGTTTAAATTGGAATTTAAAGTCCTGCTTGGCTGAAATTTATTTATTTATAATATTATTATATTTATAAATTTTGTCAGTTTGTAGATGCCATGAAGGATTCTTTTTGTCGCGGAGAAACTTCAACTTTTATAGGGGAGTTCAAAACGTCCTTGAAATTCGACCAAAATTTCGTTTATCTAAAATAACCTTTCAACAGTAAAAAATTGGAAAAAGATTCAATGACAGATGTGCACCGTTGCATACGCAGAGTGTTACAATACAAATGAAACGATGTTTATTGAGCTTATTTGATCGAACTTCAGAAATCGGTTATAATCACTGTTTTGTTCACTTGTTATCAAGCAATGTACACAAAAGTTATTTAGATAATGATACAAGGGAGGAAGACGAATATATGTTTTAAATATGTTTTAATCATATTTTACTAACATTGGAAAGCATAATAAGGGAAAAGGAACGATTTTTTTAATGGTATCTTTTTTCAAAATATTTTTTTAGATTTTTAGTTTTTTAGATTTTTACATTTTTACATTTTTACATTTTTACATTTTTACATTTTTAGATTTTTAGATTTTAGATTTTAGATTTAGATTTTTAGTTTTTAGATTTTTAGATTTTTAGATTTTAGATTTTTAGATTTTTAGATTTTTAGATTTTTAGATTTTTAGATTTTTAGATTTTTAGATTTTTAGATTTTTAGATTTTTAGATTTTTAGATTTTTAGATTTTTAGATTTTTAGATTTTTAGATTTTTAGATTTTTAGATTTTAGATTTTAGATTTTTAGATTTTTAGATTTTTAGATTTTTAGATTTTAGATTTTTAGATTTTAGATTTTAGATTTTTAGATTTTTAGATTTTAGATTTTAGATTTTTAGATTTTAGATTTTTAGATTTTTAGGTTTTTAGATTTTAGATTTTTAAATTTTTAGTTTAGATTTTTAGATTTTTAGATTTTTAGATTTTTAGATTTTTAGATTTTTAGATTTTCAGATTTTTAGATTTTAAGATTTTTAGATTTTTAGATTTTTAGATTTTTAGATTTTTAAATTTTTAGATTTTTAGATTTTTAGATTTTTAGATTTTTAGATTTTTAGATTTTTAGATTTTTAGATTTTTAGATTTTTAGATTTTTAGATTTTTAGATTTTTAGATTTTTAGATTTTTAGATTTTTAGATTTTTATATAATTAAATAATTAGATTTTTTTTTACGTATATTGGTTACCGATTCGTGATCATTTAACTTCAGTGCGTTTCCGAAATGACTGAATAGTATCTTCAGAAACAAATATTATCAAACAATATTGTAATTTTAATTTTTCTTCTTTTTCTTGGTTTTTAAGTCGTCAATATGGAAATGAACATTAATAACAACGTTTTCCTTTAATTTTTATTTAATTTTTAATTTTTTTAATTAATAATGAATATTTACGACCTATAAAACCAAGAGAGTAGAAAATTAAATATAGATAGGTACTAATAACAATATAATATGTAATGAATATTGTCTTACTTAAACAGAAATTATACCGACATTATAAAATATTAATCAAAACTAAGGTGCATTCCATTTAATTACGGTTACTTCTCGTCGAGAAGCATATACTTAAGAAGAAAATAGTCTTCCGGCAAAACAGCACGCTACTTTCAATTAAAATAAATACTTTTCTGAGAAAAAGTATTTCTTTTCGTTGAAGATGATAAAAACCGAAAGTTATAAAACTTTTTATTTACAATCTCTTTACTCAGTGTAGCTTCACACTACTCCCCCTCAGCAACTTCTCCTGTTTCTTTTAGCAGGAAGAGTTAGATAAAAATGCATTTTAACTAGGCAATTTTGTTACCACCGATTTTACAAAAGTCGAATGTACCTACTCCTGAATACAGCCTGTCCATAAACGTGATAAATCATCCGATTTTCATATCCATTTTTTCGCCCCAATTAACAATCACAAACGCGCCATTCAATTGACGCAACGCGTCGACCATTAGTTTTATAATAGCGCCCATTAGGATTTCCTTTCCGCCTAGACCAGTGGTCGGCAAACCGCGGCTCGCGAGCCGCATGCGGCTCTTTCACTCCTTGGCTGCGGCTCTTCCACGTAATGTTTAGTGGAGGCACGGCATTATTATTTATTAACTTGCCTTGTAAGAGACGAGTATACATTTTTGAAACGCAAGCCTACAGAAAAGTAGCACATTTTTAGAAAGCAACAATAGCACGGATAGTCGCTCGCA
The DNA here is from genome assembly GCA_004143645.1 of Protaetia brevitarsis. NCBI lineage: Eukaryota > Metazoa > Arthropoda > Insecta > Coleoptera > Scarabaeidae > Protaetia > Protaetia brevitarsis. The sequence continues at coordinate 141,084 of RXPK01000749.1, forward strand.
AACATGCTGCTCGCCGAAATTCGACAAACAAAGCGGCATAAGTACAGAATGTTTTGTCTGAATTTATTGTGCGCAGGGGAGATGCATGCGATTCTTGCGTGAGTTGTGCAAGCGAGCCCATTCAGCATTCAGCCAGCCTGTCAGCAGCATCACAGTTGTATATATTTTTCAATCTACAGATTCCACAGGTATTTAATGACCTTTTTTTTAATTTTGTTATAACTTTATGTTTAATGTTCTATTTTTATTTAAAATGCAACATTCTTTAGGTGGCCAGCATGGCTACTAAGAAAAAGCAAAGAAAAACGGCAGATGAAAACCGTGAACTCAAAGTGGAGTGGACAGAAAACCTTGCGTTTATCCAACACTTAAATGGCCTTCCGACGTGTCTTATTTGTCAAGAAAAAATGGCACATAACAAAAAATCTAATTTAGAAAGACACTTTACCACTAAACACGAATCATTTAGTATCAAATATCCGGTTAGTGATGCAAGGAAGAAAACAGTCAAGGAACTCCAGAAGAGACAAAATAGGTCAGCTTTTGTTTTTAATCACTGGGTGCAATCTTCTAACAATATAAATATGACCAGTTTTGTAGTTAGTCAGGAAATTACGCAAAGACGAAAGCCATACATAGACGGAGACTATACAAAGAGTTGTTTTATAAGTGCATCCACAGAGCTTTTTCGAGATTTTAAGAATAAAGCAGACATTTAAAAAAAAAAGATCGAGAGATATCTTTGTCTGCTAAAACAGTGAAAGATAGAACAGTAAAAATGTCTGCAAACATAACAAACCAACTAATTGAAGATCTCAAACTGGCCTCAACTCTATCAATAGCAGTTGACGAGCGTTGTGGAACGCGCGGAATAGACATAGCTAATACTGTAATGGAATGGCTCGAAAAACATCAAATTCCATTAGAAAAAAATTGTCTCGATTTCAACAGACGGAGCGAAAAGTATGACAGATGTAAGAAATGAGTTTGTCGCTATTTTAAAAGAAAAACTTAATCACAAGATACTTACTTACCATTGTATTGTTCATCAGGAAGCACTATGTGTGCAGACATTTCCTGAAGAAATTTGCAAAGTAATGGAATTGGTGATTAACTCCATTGTAGCTAAAGCTTTTTACCATCGCCAAATTAAGGAATTTCTAATTGAGGGTTAAATATGCAGGAAGCTTTTCTTACGACTTTAGAAACAGTAAAGCGACGTTAGCCTTTGCTAAAAAAGACCTCTGAATGCTATGGTAACAGAAATATTTTTTTCGCACTTTAACATTGATATTGGCAGCTTTGAAATGCAGTTGCTGGATTTAAAGAATAAAGAAATATAGAGCTCAAAATTCGAGCGTCTTTATACCATTTAGGGCTATTGGAGAAAAATAAATGTGAATTAAGTTTACAGCACAAGCGGTCTGCTTTGAAAGATCTGTAAAGGGAGATATGTTGATTTTTAACACCTGGAATAGTATTCTTGACTCATATGATCAACTGAAGGAACTACTATTTGCTGTTCTTTCCTTATTTGGGTCTATATATTTATGCGAACAATCATTTTCAAGCATGAACTTTATCAAGAGTAAATTAAGAAATCGGCTTATCGATGAGAACTTGGAATCGTGCCTAAAATTAAAAACAACAACATACAAACCTGACTTACCCTTACTTTCTGAGGAAATGCAAAGCCTTGTTCACATTAGTGGAGTATTTGTAGTTTTTTTTTTGAGGATACGTTTTATATTATTTAATTTGTTATAATATTTAAATAAATATTATCTCTATATATGTATGATATCAAGCTTTATTTAATGTACCGTAGTTAAAAAAGACATATTTAGCAAAGGCAAGCCCGAGAGTGTACTTTCAATTCTAATTATTTCCATAAAAATGTCTCTACTCAAGCAACGCTTATGTTTAAAAAAAAATGGCTCTTTGAATAAACTTCAATTTTGTATTGTTTATATTTGGCTCTTTTGGATGACGAGTTTGCCGACCACTGGCCTAGACGAATACACCCTCCGACACTAACAATGCTCATTAGTATAAAAACGTTTTACATCGTTACGGCCGGTGTTATCTTCATCTACCGTTCGGCAGGTCGCTAGTTGCGGACCAGCTAAGAATTAGGTCTATTAGGACGGCCGACACACGTAAACAAGGGGCTGCCTTTGTTTCTAGAAGTCGAAATAATGAGCGGCAATTAATCCTCATTTACAACCGAACGGTAATTGATTACTGCTAGTGAGTTATGCGGTGTCCGGCAGATATCCTGAAATCTAGGTATATGTTTGAGGGAATAATAAGAACACCTGCTTTATATATGCAAGTAGGTAGCAGCATTTCTTTAATCGGCAGATGAACTGCGAATGATTACACCTATAGGAAAAGAGAGGATGCATTTGCACTATAAAATTTCAAGACAAAACGTTACAGGATATTTCTGTAACCGCTTATACGTATATTCGCATATTATGTTTTAAAAACAATACGCATCTATCTTTCTTTGTCGCAATAGATATCCTTATGAACACCCCAGCTTACAAGGGGACATCGGCGGGTATTCCCCTCCGATTTAGATGAAACTTAACAGATCGAAAGAGTACCTTAAAATAAGAGACACGTATTTTTTTTATCGGCGTATCCGCACGATTTTGGGGTACAGCCCCCTCCAAAGTTTGGACGATTTTTCAATTTTTGCAAATATTTCCTAAATTATAACAGATATTAAATTTTCTTCTTAACATAATTTGCAGTACATTGCATGGCCCTAACGGTGGCGTCGTCCGTATTCGCAAAAAGTTAATAACGGGGGACGGGGTACCCCGTACCCCCAATTTTTTTACATTTTTTCTTTTTCTTATTCATTAAAAGAAGGCCGATTTTACATAGAATTCGATGATGTATAACAAGTTTAGAAAATTAATAATTGTATAAATAGAAAAAATAATAATAAAGCTTCAAAATTAATAAACTTGTCTATTGATATAAATCAAACGAACTATAACAGAAATAAGTTTTTATCCTTAACATAATTTCCAGCATAATACATGGTCTCAAGGTAGATATCTTCATAAAAAGCTAATAACGGGGGACGGGGTACCCCATACCCCCGCATTTTTTTAATAATAAGTTTATTCATTATTCATAAAAAAAGATCGCTTTTACATAGAAAACAATGGTAATAAATTTGGAGGATTAATAATAAAAATAATTGTTATAATAATAGTATAGTACATTAACAACAACTATTTGTTATCGTTACTCCGCTGCTCTCCTTACTTAAATATTTCTTAATTTAGAATTGTATCTACTCGACAAGCTATGGTCAAACCTTTCTATGCCTACTAACTTATACTATATACTATATGAAACTTTTATCGGTGGTAGCAATATGAATCGTTTTATCAACTGCAGTTAGTGACTGCGTTTTATATATTTCCTTAATAAAATGTTATTCATTCTTAGAATACCATAATCCTTTAGTGCGTATATATGAACAAATTTGCTACACAGGACTAAGGATTAAATAATACATACATATATATTTTTTTAATTTATTTCAAAGTTTTTCGTGCAATGTAGGTGTACAATGTTAGTATTCAATGGAGCATAAATATAACTAATGTGTTTGTAACGATTATAACATTTCGGAAACAATTTTAGAACAGATTTAGAAAAACATTATAATGCTTATAAATGTTTAAATACATGACATACTGTAATGCGATTATTGGTATTTTATTTGGTACTTATTTCTGTTATAGTTCATTTGATTTATATCAATAGACAAGTTTATTAATTTTGAAGCTTTATTATTAATTTTCTATTTTTACAATAATTGATTTTCTAAACTTGTTATACATCATCGTATTCTATGTAAAATCGGCCTTCCTTTGATGAATAAGAAAAAGAAAAAATGTAAAAACAAGGGGGTACGGGTACCCGCCCCCGTTATTAACTTTTTGCGAATACGACGACGCCACCCTTAGGTCCATGCAATATGCTGCAAATTATGTTAGGAAGAAAATTTAATATCTGTTATAATTTAGGAATATTTGCAAAAATTGAAAAAATCGTCCAAACTTTGAGGGGGCTGTACTCCAAAATCGTGCGGATACGCCGATAAAAAAAAATACGTGTCTCTTATTTTAAGGTACTCTTTCGATCTGTTAAGTTTCATCGAAATCGGAGGGGGACACCCGCCGGTGTTCCCTTGTTAGTTCATTTGACTAGCAATAAGTAAACACACCGAAACACTATACCCAATGCATGCATTTATTAGCTTATTAGCGCTAGTTGTTTCATTATTAAATTAGGTCAGGTTTTGTTTTATGTTGTTCGTTAGTTGTATGCCGTTTGTCTTTATACATGTGATATTTTACAACGTTACCGCTTGAATAATCTGTTGGAGTTCCTTGATAATGCCTAATTTTATCGGTTTAGGCACCACTTTACGAGTAACATAATTTTTTTCAAATCCCACACGAGGCAGGAAAGTCTTTATAATAAAATTTACCTTATTAACAGTGTTAGTAGGAAAACCTCAATTATTTGATGATTTTCACACTGTGAAATCCAATTTTGTATAATCCCTGTATAATCTTTTGACACCAAAAGGAAGGTGTCAGATTTAGTGTTAATAAATAATAAATAAATAAATAAATAAATTTTTATTTGTCATAGATCTCAAAAAAAGATATGGACATTGTCAGTAATTACACACATTTAATTTAAAAAAAAATTACCAGAAACTTGTCACAGATTGACCGTATGGGTATTTAAGTACTCGTGGAAACTATAAAAACTGTTTTTAATAAGATACTCTTTTACATTTTTAAAGAGTTTTTTATCATTTTCACATTTTACGTGTGCTGGTAGTGCATTGTACGCTTTAATAGCTGCGTAATACGGACCCTTTTCGTAGAGGCCTAATTTGTGATGCGGGATTGATAATTTGGTGGCTTGTCTAGTTAGCATAGAAGAACTAGAAACCGCAGCATTAGAATTAAATTTTGTTTTGTTTTGATTATAGAACTTTATTAGTTTGTAGATGTATATAGATGATACTGTCATAATGTTTAGTTGTACAAAATAGTCTCTACAGGAGGTTCTTGATGGTAGAAAAAGCATACATCGGATAATTTTTTTTTGCAGAATAAAAACTTGCTTCATGGTAACAGCCTGCCCCCATGCCAGTATACCATATCCAATACGTGACTGAACATATGAGAAATAAAACATTCGTAAAGTTGACAAGCTCACCGAGCTCCTCAGGTTGTATATACCAAAGAATGCACTACTCAGTCTCTTAGATAAATCCGCAATGTGTTCTCCCCAGCTGAGAGACTCATCAAAAGTAACTCCCAGAAACTTAATATGTGAGGATTGTGGTAGCGAGGCATCTTTACCTCTAACATATAGAGACTCTTTTCTATTTTGAGTATGATAGACTGAGAATGATGTTTTATTTATGTTAATACGTAGCAAGTTTTTGTCACACCACGATATCATATCAGCCACAACCGTATTCACACTCGCAGACAAGGCGCCACAAGAAGAATCAACTATAACACACGAAGTATCGTCGGCGTATTGATACAATGTACAATTTCTATTTGAAACATGTAGATCGTTAATAAATGACACGAATAGCAATGGGCCCAAGAATAGATCCCTGAGGGACACCCTGCGCAACGCGAAACTCCCGACTGTATGTGTTCCGCCGTACATTATCAGTTGTTTTACTTATACAAACAGTCGCAATCCTATCGCCTAAATAAGATCGAAAAATATCTAAGGCAATTCCCCTTATACCATACTTCTCCAATTTATGGAGCAACAGTTCGTGATTAATTACGTCGAAGGCCTTACTCAGATCGAAATATGTACTACAGACTAGACCTTTTTTGTCAAGATTCTCCAAAATTTCGGTCAATGAATCATTGATTACATCTTCACAACATTTATTTTGTAGGAAACCATACTGGTTCTTGTGAATTGTGTTATTTTTATTATAAAAACAGATTAGTCTATTATGTAAAATTTTTTCGAAAACCTTGGAGAAGGATGACAACACCGAAATCGGACGGTAATTGTTTATATCTTTGGAATCACCTTTTTTAAAAACCGGCAATACTTTTGCATGTTTAAGTGCTTTAGGGTACACGCCCGTTAAGAACATTGAATTGATGATATCAACCAACGGCGGAGATATACAACTATTAACTGTTTTCAAAATTTTTGTTGGTATACCATCGATCCCGGCAGACATCTTGCCGGCAAGCGCGCGAACAACAGCCTGAACCTCGTCAACATTCGTGGGTTGTAGGTATAAACTATTTATGTTGGTGATTTGAGATGTACCCCCGGCCACATTACCCGCTGACAAGCCAGGAAGTTGAACAAAAAGCTCACCAAAAAGCCGAGTCAGGTGCCCCGGGTCGTCAACTACTGTACCATTCTTCATAATACTAATTTCTTTGTATTTATTTGTATATTTATTATTTGAATTGTTAATAATTTTCCACGCCGACCTAGATTTATTTTCCGAATTCATAATGATATTGTCATTATGTTGTTGTTTACAAGATTTTATTGCTTTACGATATTCTTTTTTTCTATCTTTATAATACTGCCACATAGTTTGGTTATTATCACTTTTACAAATTTGAAAGAGATCTTTAAGATTTTTAGATAACATTCTTATTTCTGGAGAGATCCACTCGGTTTTACGGTTTACATTTATTTGGATCTTTTTATGAGGAAAACTTAAATCAAAGTAGTACATGAAAGAATCAAAGAATGCGTTGTACTTCTCATCCGTATCAATCGCAGCGAAAACGTTATCCCAGGACTCACCCTGAATAAGAGACACAAAAGAATCAATATTTGTTTTAGAGAAAATACGGTTGAATGTGTATTCTTTAGTCTCCATACGGTCAATCTTGTAATCAATAACTACACAACTATGATCAGAAATATTAGGTTCAATTACGCCGACTGTCTACATCAATCAAGGGAAAGTTACTGAAAACATTATCAATACATGTCATAGATGATGCAGTCACTCGCGTATAGTCTCCAACCAAACGGATTAACCCATAGCATAAGAACAAATTTTCGATCTGCAATGCAAGCACACTTTCAGAGCTGAAATCTATGTTAAAATCACCACAATAACTTCTTAATAAAAATGCAAGCAAAACCAGAGCTCTATTTCAATGCTATGTTAGTTCCAGCATTCACCTCTTTTTTTTAGCTGCAACAATAATTCCTGGAACTCGTTATTTTTCTTTTCATTAGCTTAATCCTAATTCCTGTAATTCCAATTTGGCATTACCCTCGGGTGTATAACAATCAAGGCATAGACAACTACGATATACACACACACAACTGAATTGGATAATAACGGTTCTTCCTTCCCAAAACCCCGAAATTACGAAGGATTTTCCGTCCCTTTTGCTCTAAAATATTTGGCGTGTGGATTAGGGCTAAAAGTCTAGACACTTCTGCTGTAGGCTGTACCCAACAATGCAGCTATATGGAACTATAAAAATCGAACGAAATTATAACCCCAGCCGCCCGCGCCGTATCCCTTTCATAAAACCGGACCGAATATCCGTCAATTAGGTGCCCCTCGAATACCTGTAATTACCTGATGCGGTGTAAATATTTAATTGTTATAGTCGTGGCAATATTGAGGTTTTAATTGTACGTTTTTGGGATTTCTTGAATTGTATGTTAAGGGAACCATTATTACTGGAATTTAAGCAGTTTCAAGTCGATTCCGAAATAACATTCTGTACCTATAGAGAATGCATGTTTGCATATTATAATAATTATGGGTTATAATTGTAATATTAATTTTAAAGTTTCTTTTCTTGACCATGTAGGTATGTACACCAGCGACACTTTCTAATTGTACGACCTACAGCATAAAATAGAGCCTATATGTTTAGCATGGATAGTAGGCGGATCTATGCATTCATTGCCGTCTTCGAAATATATACACAGATGTGCGGTCTGTGTGTTTAAATGTAAAGAAGAAGGCAGTAAGTAAACATAGAAAAACATTGAAATTATAAATAGAGGCAAATAAATACATCAAAGGCGCATACTTATGCTTGCCGATTTACATCGTTTAGCACAATTCGAAGTTTTCAATTGCTTACCTTAAATATAATATTGTATACGAACAGATGTTGTTTTCTTTACACATCCCTACAGCTTTACTAAATATGTTTGTGTTTTTTAATCTAATTGATTCATAATGATTGTTTTCATATCTATTTTTAAAACGCCGCGGCTTCGTTTTTCGATATTAACATAATGAAAATTAATATACAGGGTATTCCACGTAACTGGTTCATTAAAAGTTTATGATGTTCTATTATTTACTTATATTTGAGATTTTGGCACCAGTATCTGTTCGATTGGAACTATAAATGCAAAATACCTTAACTAAAATATCACTTCCGCTTGACCGGAAATGGATGTCAACTTCGTTATTTTAAATAGAATGATATATTTTTTTATTCATTTTTGGATTCTACAACTATAAATATGTCAGTTTTTATTAGCTATTCCTATAGCTACATGTTGCCGTTTTTGAGTTATTTAAGTTTTTCTTTTTTTTTAGTCATAATCATTGCACCATTGAGAAATTAATATCTCGGTTAATACTGCCAGTAGAGGCTCCAAATTTGCTATGTTATGAATGTAGATATTACTCTAAGAAACGGTAAGCACATTTTACATTCTAACATACAGGGTGTTCAAAACTGAGGAACAAAGTGACATATTTTCAAATGCCGAAAACTCTTTTTTTTTTTAAATAGAACACGCTGTATTTTAATTCGGAATTAGGAAGTAAATATCATCCTCTACCGCTTTATATGAGCATTCCCTATACCTATCTTTAATAGATTTTGAGATATGAGTGACTTCTTGTTAACAGAAAAAATAAGTATTTTTTTTTTTAAATAGAACACCCTGTATTTTAATTCGGAATTAAGAAGTAAATATCATCCCCTATCGCTTTATATGAGCATTCCCTATACCTATCTTTAATAGATTTTGAGATATGAGTGACTTCTTGTTAAACAGACTAAGTATTTTTTTTTAAATAGAACACCCTGTATTTAATTCGGAATTAAGAAGTAATATATCCCTATCGCTTTATATGAGCATTCCCTATACCTATCTTTAATAGATTTTGAGATATCAACGACTTTTTGTTAAACAGACTAAGTAGCCCTATCTGTGCGTGTTTGTAGCTGGAATGTCAAATTCATTGACTAACCAAAAGTGTTTATGTATGTCATTGTAATTACACTTTCGTACAACGCAATATTAATAGAAATGACTATTCGAACAGACATTCTTGTATGGTTATTCAAAAATAATACATCAATTTGACGTGAATCCATTTCAGAGCCAGCTACAAACATTTAAAGATAGGGCTACTTAGTCTGTTTAACAAAAAGTCGCTCATATCTCAAAATCTATTAAAGATAGGTATAGGGAATGCTGATATAAAGTGATAGGGGATGATATTTACTTCCTAATTCCGAATTAAAATACAGAGTGTTCTATTTAAAAAAAATGAGTTTTTTGCATTTGAAAATATGTCACTTTGATCCTCAGTTTTGAACACCCTGTATGTTAGAATGTAAAGTGTGCTTACCGTTTCTTAGAGTAATATCTACATTCATAACATAGCAAATTTGGAGTCTCTACTTGTAGTATTAATCGAGATATTAATTTCTCAATGATGCAATGATTATGACTAAAAAAAAAGAAAAATTAAATAACTCAAAACGGCAAAATGTTAGCTAAGGAATAGCTAATGGAACTGACGTATTTATAGTTGTAGAATCCAAAATGAATAAAAAATTATATCATTCTATTTAAAATAACAAAGTTGACATCCATTTCCGGTCACCGGAAGTGATATTTTGGTTAAGGTATTTTGCATTAATAGTTCATCGACACATATACTAGTGCCAAAATCTCAAATATAAGTAAATAATAGACATCATAAACTTTTATGAACCAGTTACGTGGAATACCTGTATTACGGTAACTGCATAAATATTGCAACATATGGGATATTTTTATTATATTAAATTTTAATAATTTTTTTTTAGGGATAGGTGTGCATATTTGGGACCCCAAAATTTATTTTGACATAACGTCAGGTGACCACTAGTATGCGGTAAATTTAAAAAATGTTACGATTTCCAAAAAGTGAGATTAAATGACATGATGTCAAAAAAGTTATTTGAAAAATTGCCTTGGAATTCAAATGCCTGAGAAGTTGTTGGAATCAATTCTGAGGCTGTGTGCAAATTTGTGTGAAGGGTATTTGAAAAAAAATGAAAATCACAATTTTTCCAAATATTGTTTAATTGAATTAAATATTTCCATTTTTCTCGTTTTTAGCAGCTCAATAGCAGTAATATTTCTAATCTGGTTGTACTCAATCAAATTTTATTCAAATTTATCACATATGTCATTCAATTAATCAGGATTTGCACAAATTGTGATTTTTCAATTTTTTAAAGTATCTTTACAAACTGTAAAAAAGTTTTTCCGCCTGTTGACCTGTCCTGTGGAATACTTTCGTACGTTTCGTCCACTTTGCAAGAGACATCTTTAGCGGCGAGGTCGAATTTCCTTCTGATGGCTCGTCGTTAGTGACTTTAGTTATCTTTACAAAAATTTGCATACCGCATCAGAATTGAATTCTAAACAACTTTTCAAATAACTTTTTCGATATCATGCTATCATCTAACCTCACTTTTGGAGATTCACAGCATATTTTTCATATTTACCGTCATACTGTGGTCACGTGACGTGTGTCAAATAGATTTTGGGTTTCTAGACATGCACCACCTATTTCCCAAAAAAAGTTCAAGTAGTTTTTAATAATAAAAAAAATCTTGTATGTGCAATTTATGCAGTCACTGTATTATAAAGCAATCGTTGTTATTAATTTAAATCTGCATTTTATATTTATACCTATCACTGCTGGTTCGATTACGACTAATTAAAATTTGGAATTCTCTTGAAAAAATATTGTGAGACTTTTGAGGTAAAATCTTTGGAACTAGGGAATTTATAATCGAAATATATTTTATCTGTTTATCTATAATATTAATAAACACACTGTTACTATAACCAATAAAAAATTTCTGACGAGCGTAGAACTTCGTTCTAATATCTGATATAAAAAATGTGGTTTTGAATGCATCCCGCTATATCTCTTTCATTATTTAATGTCAAGAGAGCCGGAGCGAATTAAGAATTGATATGAAATCATCAGACATCAATAGATTTAAAAAATATAAGCATAACGGAGATATGCTTTACTGATTTCAGTATAACTAGATACCTTAAATATTTTCATGCATCCATTTGATACGTTCATTATTATTGCCAACGTGTAAAATGAATAGAAGTAGTAACCCAGTGAATATTGCTATTTTTGTATAATTAACATGCCTTTGGTCTATTTTCTAGTCTTAGTTCAACTGTAATTGAAAATACCTTTTAAACCATTTATAAGGACCACAGTTATTCGAATACTTCAAACATCAAATAAATTTATTCCTACGCAAAGATAACAAATATATAATAGATGCATTCAACTTCGTACATTAATAAATCCAGCCTAAGCTTTTTTAAAATAACAGACAGCACATCTTCACACATTTCGAAGCGGTCGGTAAATGCATAGATCTGTCTACTATCCACGCTAATCAAGTAGGCTCTATTTTATGCTGTAGGTCGTACAATTAGAAAGTGTCGCTGGTGTACATATTTTAGTTTCTTTTAAGCATTACTTGAATTTATAACAGTATTTAATTAAGATAAACCCCTTTATAGCGGTACAGCAGAATAGTAGGTAAGCTCTTTTCTTGTTCTAACAAACGGGAAACATCCAGCTTTTTTTTTTTTGCTCTTTACTTTATTCCTCACCAGTCCGAGGTATGATGGCGCTCCCGCTGTTCGGCATATGATGGCGTGCCAGGGATAAACGGGGCACGTCACTCCACCGATAAGTTTTCGTGTGAATCGCCCAGAAATGATGGTTCGGGTCGTGCGTTTTCCATCACGTATCAACCTTATTGACCTCCTACGCTTCGTTCCTTCAACGAAGGCCGTGGTATTAAAGTACGGCACGTTATTAGATGATTTGGTGTTTGAAACGTTAAAGTGATGGACACAATATGCCGAATCATATACACGGGGGAGTTTCGTAAAAAAATTATCCATGACGACAACCGTATGTTTCCATACATTTACGTGATAACCGATATATTGCTTGTTATATCTTTTAGTATATTAATGGAGCTTGGAGATAGGAAACGGCGTGAGGAAAAAAGTTTAGTTGAAAGGAAAAGTACCCCATTGCGAATGTGTTCAATTAATAATATAATAGCTAATAGTGAATCTCAATTCATGAATACCAAATGAAAAAACAATATATAAAAAATTTACAAACACAATATAAATTTAAAATAAAAAAAATCACATACATAAAGAAAATAAAACATTAAAATAGAATTCGAACAAACAAAAAATTATTAAAACAATCCACAAATTATAATATTAAAACTAGTAAAGTAACAGCACAGTAATAATGAATACAATAATTATGATACCAAAATTAACGAGTTATTAAGTGATAACACACTTATAAGAAATTAAAAGTAATCCAACTAATATTTTTCAAAACAAAATAATGAATTAATAAAAATTGGAATTATTAAATTTATTTACCAAAAATGAATCTAAACCATTACAAATTCACAATCACAAGCTCCAAATTGTATGGTTACCAAAATTACATAAAAATAGATACTCTTAAGACCAATAGTTTTATGTACAAAGCTTTGATAAATTATCAAAATTTTTAGCAAATTGCCTTAAAAATATCGCGTTCAAAATGAATTACCTTATATAAAAGATTCCTGGCAATTCAAAGAATTATAGACAACATTAAATTAAAAGCAAATTTAAAATGATATCCTTAATGTAGTATCGCTATACACAAATACACCATTAGACCTAGCAAAACAAATTATACATAAAAATGGCAATTAATTAAAATTTTACAAATGTCCTATCACAGAATTCATTAATGCAGTAGAATTAACACTAACACAAATATATTTCCAATACAAAAATAAATTGTATAAACAAATTTTTGGATGTGCAATGGGTTCACTAATTTCTAGTATAATTGCACAAATTGTTTTAGAGTATATAGAAGAAAAATTTTTAAATAAAAAAATTTCGAAATATTTTTTTTCAAAAGTATGTAGATGATGCAAACCGCGTTAGAAAAAAAATATACCAGTTTTACTTGAAAATTTAATTCCTTTCATCCAAGATTAAAATTTACCATTGAAATCGAAAGAAAACAATAGCATTACCTTTTTAGACATCAAACTCATCAACAATGATAACAAAATTCTAACTAAATGGTATACTAAACCAGCATGGTGTGGACGTTATCTAAATTTATTATTAAAAATTTCTAAAGTCTTCACAACCTTTATCTCAAAAAGTTAGTGTTATTATTAGTTTAGCTGACAGAGCAATAAAATTAACAAGTCCAGTTTTTCGATCAGATACTATTAGCAAAGCAAAAAATATTCTAGAACAAAATAATTATCCAAATTCTCTTATAAACAAAATATTCAAACAAAGAATTTTTCTTTTTTTATAATAAATCAAGAAAAAATATAAATAATAGTCAAACAATTACAAAATTTATAAAATCCTCTTTATGTTACACATTTATCCGAAAAATAAATCAAATTTTCAAACCATATAATTACAAAATTGCCTATCAAAACACAAACAAATTACAAAACCAAATCTGTTCGAAATTAAAATCAGAAATTGAAAAAAGTAAAACATGACACATAGTTCATAAAATAGATTGTCAAAATTGTAATAGTGTATATATTGGTGAAACCATGCAATATTTGGAAAATAGAATAAAAGGACACAAACATAATAGAATTCTTACAGCTTTAAAAAAACATGAAATAACTCAAAATCATACCTTTGATTTCAACAACGTAACAATTTTAAACAAAGAACAAAATTTAAAAACACGTAATATTCTTGAAATAATTCAAATTTATATACATAAAATGCAGTTATGAAAAACCGATATACAATATTTCACAAAATTATATAATTTAATTTTATAACTAAATACAATATTTTTAAAGAACTATTTAATTACAAAATTCAAAAAACAAATAATCAAAACATCCTATTTTAAAATGCAATCTTATATAAAACACAAAACAATTTGTCATTTATTAAACAAAAACATTTTTATTTATAATTTACACTTTTTACATTTATTTATATACTTGAAAAAGTTTTGAAATAAAGCGAAATGTTGTAGTACTCATTCATGTTTTCAATATTTACGACCTGAAAGCCAAGAGAAAAAGAGATTAAAAATTATATACATGGTCAAGAAATGAAGCTTTAAAATTATCTTTTCTATATTCTTCAATTCCAAACACCATTCACATAGGATTACTTTAATTATTAATAATATTCATATTGCGAAAAAAGAATAGCAACATTGACGAGAGAAATAAAATATGGGTGATGGACAAACGAGTTGATCAGAATGGGTGAATTAATTTTTGCTTGTAAGCAACACCAAATAGGTAAAGAAATGATAAAGTAATGTAAGAGGATAAATCCATCTTTAACTGATTTCTTTGTATATTTTTTAAATCGATATTTTATGCATTTTATTCACGTTCAAAATACTTAACTTTTCCCCATTTAACCAATTTTGTATCTCGTATCTTTCCAAAATACTAATAACGCTCCTATGAAAAAGTCACCCTGTATTTATTATGGTATGAAATTTTTTAATATTTACCATTACAAGTTTCCTTACAGTAAAACGATCCAAAACACAGCTCCACTTTCTCATCAACAGTCCGGGCAGGCTAGTTCGTTTTCACATACAATCTAAGCAGTCAGATTTTAACAAATTTTAACATGTTTCCATTTTGATTTTGTGCATTGTCTCGTTTTATTTATTTTATTTTATTGTAAATGTTTGTGAGTACTACTTCTACATATGAGGTAGCTTTTAAATTCTTATTGACGTATTGTGTCCAGAGGGTGGCATAAGCCGAAACCGATCAACAATAATATTTTACTAATAAAAGGATTGCAAAGAACATATTTTCTGGTTTTGTTACTATTTATTCCATATACAAAATAGGTAATTTTAATTTTTGTATATTTATATAAATTTATATTTATTACGTAATAAATGTAAATTTAAATTATATTTTTCAATTTTTATCGCATCATACACAGCATACTTTCCTCGACACGTTTGCCAAATTTCATGAATCTATATCAATAAATAAAAAAGTTATAGACGATTTAATAGATCGATGCACCGTGCATTGGTCAATGGCATGCGGATCAATTTGGGGTGACAATCGTTTTCATGAACAGGACTACGCGCTCCTATCCCAGCGGCAATAAGACAGACGAAGAGGAGATTGTGTCTTATTAATTAAACAAATGCTGTTGAATAAACATGTAATCCTAAAATCACATTGATGTTTGCCTCCATCATCCTTCTATTGAATAATTCACCGATTTCACTCGCTACTTTCCAAAGTACGAAACAATCTCACAACCAAATACGACGCATTTAAAAAAAAAAAAAAAATGATAATTAAATACCTGATGCACCTGATTTTTACGCGTAAGGTTTCCATGCTCCCATCTAATACGGAAAACAGATATAGTAATACGAAATAAGGATAAAAAGCGGCTCTCGATTTTCTCAGAATCCAAACGTTGGTTGGCGCGTTGCTTTGATTGGTATCGCACCATCGGCATATTGGCTTTCCTTACTACTGATGCTGTGTCGAATCTACTACGGGCGCGCGTGACTAGACGATTGCCTTATCCGCGAAAATATCCTCTCCTCAAATGTCCACGACGCGACGCGATGATTTCCCCGGCGCGCGAAAAAAACACAACACACTCCGGCTGCTCGGTCCGTGATTTCTCCGCTGTCCGAAGAAGCTGGGTGGTCCCAGAGGTCGTTGTTTCACGTCTTTCCCTTTTTTTTTGTTTGTTTGTTTCGCGTCCGATCTAATTATTTTCCGTGATTATGGCGAGTTTGCAAGTCATATAGGTACCGATTTATTATTATTTTTTTTTTTTGATCGACTGTGTAGGATGACGCACTGTGAAAATTAAGTACAGAATGTTGTAATTTCGTGTATAGGTGAATTAATTGAATCGATATTGTAATCTCTTTTTTTTGTATATGAGGGATTTAAGAAGTAATCATTATTAAATAAATATTTATTGTAAAATTAAAATTAATATCTTAACATACCGGGCGGGTGAATCAATAGTCGGATTTTGGTGGATATTTACCAATATTTGTTTGTTTGTATTCGTGTTAATACGTTCATCATATGCATTTATTTGTTAAATATATTTTGTTAATTTATTGTAGATTGTTTTTAATTAACTCAATCACATAGAATCTGTAATTCATTCACGGAAATAAAATTGTTCTTAAAAACCAACAATTGTAGAACAGTTAACTATAATTTGTCGTGGGAATACGACTGGCTACAACTTATCTAAATTTCTATCACACGATTGTAGTTAATGGATTGTATTTCTATTAGATACAATATTGTTAATTAAATACATTAAAGTGTTACCTAAATTTCCGGCACCGAAAGTGACAGTCGAGTACCATAGTCGAGTACCATTACCACCATCTACATACCATTTTATAAATATGATATAGGCATGAAGTCGCCCTCATGCATCGGTCTTAAAATCTACAATTCTCTCCCTCAGGAAATCAAAAATTTATCAAGCTTTTTTCCGTTTAAACGTGCTTTGAAAGCTTACTTACGTAATCACGTTTTTTATGATCTAGCCGAATACTTTAACGCACCGCAGCTGTGATCTTAATTTTATATAGTGAGTTGCTAATGTAGTTTTTTTATGTTGTTTGTTGTCTTTAGTTTTATACAATTATGTGTATTTGACCCCCTCCCCCTTTTTTGACAATTCCTTTAAAAAGTAATGTAATTTTTATATAGGAAATATATTACATTATTACCGTGAAAAATCGCGAGATAAAAACTCAAAATTAAAAGACAAAAGGTGATGCACTTCCGCTTTACAAACCTTCAAATAAGTGGGTTGAGATTCGGCAATCATGCAGGGTGCAGTAAATAAATATCCGTATTGAAGTTAAACTATTTTACAAAATTAACGTTAGGTAGCACCCTCCGATTCTAGGCACAACATATAAAATTTACTTTATTACATTAAATACAAAAAAAACTAAATGACCGGGGGTGGTTTTCTATTATATTCGCGGAAAGGTTACAAATAAGAAAAAAAGAAAGAGAACGTGCACTTAGCTTTGGCCCTCGATCAGCTGTTACGGGGCATGCAGACCCTCTCCGATGGGGACTGACAGATCGTAGCCTCTGGGCTGACTCCGTAATAGCCCAAAACCAAGTGGTCCGGGTATATTTCAAATAATGTAAGGTTCTCCGAAGGACTTAAGAGTCGCAGAAGTCCTCAGCCGCACGTGGGTGTTCAAAATCTCACAAAAACGAAGGTAAAATTCCAGAATTCAAAATTATTGGTGTTATAAAGATCTCGTTAAATAATGCGGTTTTACAACGAAGAGAAGAAAGAAGCAGATATGGCAAATTATATCTCGATTTATCGAAATCATCTGCCGTGATAATCACAAAGTTTCCACTTCAAACACAAACGAAGATACGGCCAATGAATATTTTAAGCAATCTTCCAATAAAATCCACAGATTGGTGAATATATCCAAAATTTCCAAAGATAGGAAGATGTACTCGTAAGAACGCGTCTATTCAACCACCACCAAGGTGAAGCAGGAACAGGAAGCCGGAAGGGAGAATACGTCACACAACCAATCAGAAGACAGATAAATAAAATAAGAATACAGACATAGAGGTGCCCTCTAACGTCGAAAAGATGTAAACACGGAAAACACAGATCTAAATAGACGATCAATCCAACAAATCGAACATCTATCGCTGCGTGGAAATCGATACTATCGGCATGTGCAAAACGAACAGATCTTAACCTACCTAGAAATGAAAAACATGGGAATTGAAGGAATTTACTAAAATTGAAAGAAATTAAACGAAAATCTAAGACCGTATTAAGTATAAAAAACTATCTGTAAGTAAATGAGAATAAAAAATACAAATTGTAGCTATACCACTCTAACATGGGAAAGAAAACACAATTTGAAAGCCAAAAATTAAACGATAAAGTTTACGTTGTAAAAATACAAGACGTAGGAGCATCTCTGAAGGTAGAGTACGGAAATAGAAGAAAATAAGGTTACAAAAGCTTGTCGAAAAGACTAGCGGAGAACCAATTCGAGCTAAGCGAAGCAAAAAAACCGTAACAAACTCTCATAAAAGATTTTCCGATTTTTTCAGACTATTGACTCACTAAAGCTAAATAATTATAAATCATTCCAACTCCGTGCTCCACCTAAAAAAGGTACTACACGAGGCTACCTATTCTAAGTACTATATGGGTTCCATAACAATTGAAATGTTCCTACTCTAACTAAATAATTTCCCTATGATTGTGAATAACAAAAACATAATATAGTAGTCTCGCAATTATGTGAATACTTTTTATGTTAAACGCTGAAGTATGTGAACAACCAAAAATGCGACTAGTTCACAGAATCGCAAGTCTTTAGTTATCTCCCAGCATTCACCAAGGAATAGGGGAAAACCATGGCAAAAACCAAAAAGTTGCAGACCTTGTTACTAAGCAATAGTAATTAGATTAAAAATTTATACTTCAAATATTTATTTATATACCCCAACCATGCTAAAAACTATAACTTAATACCAATTCAGATCACTGAGTATAAAGTATTCATTCATACTACCTTACTAACTAGTTAATATCATGTTAATGTCATAAATACTTGTTAGTGCTGCTTTGATATTAGTTAGGTAGTTCAATTTATGCTCGCGAGTATTACTTTAGCAATAGGTAGTAAGGTAATATATAAATCAGCCTCCTTAGTTTGGGGATAATGTGATTTCCATATATTTATTGATTACACTATTATTGATGTATTAATTATTATTGTTGTTTAGTGTTCTTAGATATTGTGTTACTATAAAGTTTTCTTCTATGTATTAAAAAATTACCAACAATAGTTTTAATTAAGATTATTTATAAAATTCTTAAAGCAATTAAGCTTGCAAAGAAATTATTTATTTTATGAACCCTCCGTTTGTTGTATATTCAAGAAATATATTTTAGCTTTGGTCTGTGTAATTCATTGTCTTATTTTCTTGAAATATGGCCAACACTTGATCTGTTTGCACACTGTCTTTACGTAATATAGCTCCAGGCAGTAGAAATGAGAAAGTATGAAATGTATCAAATTCAAAAACAAAGCACTAACTGAGATTGAAGAACAATATACTTAATAATATTGTAAATAGTTGTTAATGCATGTCCTTCTTTTAGCATTTTTTTATATTTAAAAAAAATAATAATAGATAATAATAATATTAATAATAATTTGAAGGGAAATACTCGACCGTACAACGTAGGAAAGAATACGAAATAATCAAGTATGCGATCTGTATAATTATGGCAAATCAGCAACTCATTTGTTAAAACACTATATTTCGCAGATTGTTGGTGAAAATTCGAATCATATATACTATGAGATTCAAAAAGATTGTCAATTCCGCTCCTATAGATAGTAACAGGGTGTAGGTATATGCCGCGTGTTTGTAATGAAGGTTTGAACTAAGTCAGTGTTGGAACACAAGAAAGTAAACGCATCTGTCATAAATAAGGAAAACGTAACCTATATTTGAACTCGCATTATATAAACGACTATGGATTGATGTTCCTGCTTATAAAAATGAAATGTAATTAATTTAACTTTACTAAATTATGATTTTACTATTCAGTACTAACTGGTGTTTAACTAATTTATTATTACTTTAAATATAACATACAATTAGTATAATTATTAAGTGACAAAACTGCATCTCTCAGTTCTTCTAATGGTATGCATGCGGTTTCTATAGATCCTATTTTTTAGATAGCCGAACATGAAATAATCTAATGGGGTTACATCAGGCGATCTTGTGGCCATCTTTGTGCTCTAACGAACCTGTCAGCAAAAACTGTTGAAGATATTGGCAGGTTTGTCGAGCAGTATGTACTGAGCATTATCGTGCTGAAAATAACCTGCTTCAAGCTCATTTTCTTGTAACTCTGCAATAAACAATTCCAACATCTGTGTGGTAACGTTGGGCTGTTACAGTTTCCTCGAAGAAAATTGGCCCTATTATTCGTTGCCTGGACATAGCTAACCAAACTCCAACTTTACGGGATGCAATTGCTTCTTGAAATTCGTGTGGATTTTCTGCAGACCAGATACGATAAGTTTTGTGAATTGATATAGCCTGTTAGATTAAAACCAGGCTTCATTCGGAGAAAATGATTTGTTTAGCAAGTCAATTGTTATTAAACCAATGACAATATTCCAATCGCCTATCGTGATCTAATGATAATAATTCCTGTACCGTAGAAACTTTATAGGGATGAAAATGTAACTTTCTTTTGATAGCTCGTTGCGCTGAAGTGTATGATAAGCCTATAAAATTATAAAATGTAATAAACTATTTCACTTAATGCTAATATTGATTTTTTACCTGTTTGTTGAGCTCATTACCACAGACAAGTTCCCTTATTTTCTTACAGTATTCAGAAATACTATTGTTGGTGATATTAGATGTAAATATAAACGATTTGAAAAAAAATTATAAGATAAATAATCGAAAGATACTACAACACGCACACCAATGTCGCTAAATGTCAAGAAAATTCATTTAATGTATGAAATTTGTATGTAGCTAACTTCGCTCATTAAATTGGTAATAAGTATTGATAAATTTTGTCGGAAAACAGTTTTTTTCTTACGATAATCATTTTGAATCTCATAGTATTCTGTTAATATTAATAAATTTTTTGAACTTCTAAGTAGAGTTAATTAGGTAATATCCGTTGGTGCAAAACGGAGAAAGTATATCATATTACAATTAATTGCATTAATTAAAATTTGAACAAACAACTCAATATTAAAATCTATTTTAAAATTATTAAATTGAAGGTGGATGTCACATGTTAAAACCAGAATAACCATTAATATAGAATAACTAACCTCAAAATGAAGTTAAAAGACACAGTCATAAAGTCAAAACCGGTAAAAACTGTAACGAATTAAAAAGGAATTTAAAACGGAATTTAATTAATACGGGAGGACAAAATATTAGAATAAATGATGCTTGCCTCATCTGTATTTGATACTTTGAAATTTATACAATTGTTCTGTTTATTAATGTGTATCATTTCTAAGAATAGTGTATTTTATAATTATTTTCAATATTTAGGACTTGAGTGTTGTCAAAATCAAACTCGTGTTTTTGTCTTTGGAGCGTTTGGCTCAGGCACAAGATCTCTTCTTACCCGTGCCACAATAAGAGATCTTCTTTCAATTATTAATTATTGCAGTATTAAATATTATCAATATTTAAAAGTTCTCCTGCAATTAATAACAATTACTGTTTTGTTTGTCATTTTATTGTTTGCGATTCTTCATTGATGTTTGTTATTTACTATGGTCTTTGAAAAAAATATTTTCCATCATTCTGTAACTTTGCGCTAACTCTGTATATTACCAAAATGTTAAAGTATCCTACAGATAACAATCGAAGCATCCATTAAAAACCCGGTAATTACGTAAAAGTCCACCACTATGCGCTGCAGGTATTAATTATAAACTGGGTATTGGTTTTAGATGAGCCGTGGCACTTCGAAAGGCCGAATTCGAGTAGGAGAAATTGCCGGATTCGAACGTGGCGGCGACTTTTTAAATACGCATTACCATAAAGGAGAGGGTAATTTTCCCTATGAAGTGAAACGATTAAAGCGCGTTCGTGCCTATCTCTGCCCGATATCGCGGGATCGCTTTCACGGTCGCTTATAGACAGCTCACCGATAATTTCGAATGGTAATTCGAGCAAGTGTAGTAACTTTTTTTTTCTTTTTTTTTTTTAATAAGAGTCTAAGTTCTCTCATTGGAGTTTAATAACATTCATGGGTTGCCGACTTCCTTCGAAATTGATGTGAGTATAATTACGTAAGGTGGTACCAGTTAGTAGGTATTTTTTCAATGCCGTTTACCATTAAGATATCGACAGTTGTGGCCAGAGGTAATTACACCTTTGTCATCTTACCGAACCTTGGGACAAAGTTATTGATGTCTTAAGGGGAGATTTACATATATATATCGGAAAAGTCCAAAAACTTTGAGCTCTTTTTTTCAGACAAGGGAAAAGATATATGAAATACGGCTTTTCCTTAATAAATATATTAAAACTTGAACATTTAAAAATAT
This sequence comes from Protaetia brevitarsis, assembly GCA_004143645.1. NCBI lineage: Eukaryota > Metazoa > Arthropoda > Insecta > Coleoptera > Scarabaeidae > Protaetia > Protaetia brevitarsis. The sequence goes on from RXPK01000749.1 coordinate 163,654, forward strand.
ATTTTTTTTAATGACAAGACCACTATAACGTTCGCTATTTGTATCTAGGTAGCAATGTGTACAGAAAACACGGTCAAACTGCGTAAACTCTAGCATACGCAAAAGTAATCTGAAATTGAAAATAAAAAGAAGAGTTAGAAATATATTAAATTTGTTGGAGGTATACCTAAATTTAACCAAATAAGTCGAAAGCAAACAATGTGGCAGATACCTGGACTTTGATTTGATTATTTTCTATTTCTTTTTTGTGTGTATGTGGATATAAAAATGTGGAATATTGCAATTTTTAGTATATTATAGGTATAACTTCCAATAAAAACTGTTTACGCAGATTTGAAAAATCATGTTTCGAGAAAAAGCCGTCAAAGTTTCTCAGCAAAAATTTTTACAAATAGTTCAACATACACTTAGTCAGCTATTCCAACACCATACATTATTCCTTATTCTTCTTCATACTTCTGCATTTGCAAAATTTGTTGCTTCCCTTTAGACAGCACAGCAAGTTTTGCAGCGCTGGATATACTCTGCTCTCGAGCGTGCAAATTTTGTCGTATAGGGGTATTTAGATCGCCTTGATGACTTTGGGAGGCGCGCGGTGCAGAAGGGAATAATATTTTTTTTAATGATTAAATTAATTATTTTTTTACAACACCGGTGAGGAATGGAAGTAATAATAATTTAAATGAATAAATTGATTTTTATTTTTTGATAATTTTTAATTTGTTCGCATTTTGTAGTTGTAACTTCAGTGCTTATGTAATAAAAAAAATATTATTTTCATGTGACTATTAAATTGAAGAATTTAGTACGTTTTTGTCAAATTGATTTGAATAGCTTCTCTTATTATTAAAATCATATTGATATTATTATAATAACTGCCACTAAACTATTGCAATATATGTTGATTGTGTTTTATTCTACACTGTAAAAAAAGTTGCTGTAAAATTACATGTAAAATCGTTGGTAACAAAGTTGCCTACAATTTTACAGGTGAATTTCCTTCATAATAGGTCATACTGAATCGCTCAACCAGGGATCAAGAATGAACACGCTTACGCGAAACCTACGACTGTTTGTGACGTACATGATATCATTGAGCCAATAATAAGTTCGACACACGAGTAGTAATTACCTACGCGCACAGATAAATAATCAAAAATCAATCACATTGCGGCCGTATGAATTTCGTATTTTCCACAATATCTTAGTATTTACCCGAAAATTCAATCAGTAAAAACAATTAAATACAAATCTCATATTTTACAGCAAATAATAGTTCACTAGTAAAATTACTTTTAAAGTGCACTAAATACCCCAAAAAAATGTCATATTTACACTTTTCAGTAAATTTTAAGAGTAAATATCAAAAAATATGTACATATTTTTTCTTGAATTTTTCCTTTTGAATTTTTGTTAATCTTAAACTTACATTGAAAAAGCTAGTAAATTTTACCGAAATTTCTTTTTCCATGTTAAATATCCTAGAAAAAACATGTAAAACAAAATTTACATGATTTATTATTTATTCACACCCTTATTACATATAATATTCCTGATTTACCATGGCAAAATTACTGTAATTTTTTACAGTGTAGTAGTAATCCTTGGTGGTAATTTGTAACTGAAAGACTAACAATAACTTGTGAATGGTGTTGTTATTTATATGAATTTGGGTGGTGCTAATCATACAAGGAACAAAAATAAATACATAAAGGTTGTATTTATTTAATATTATAAATTCAGGAAACATTTTATTATAAGTTCATGTTTATTTTGTGGCAATATCTATGTATCATAGATGTTTTTTACCGTGAAAAAAATGTAAAAATGAATCAATAAACATAATAAAGGAGATAGTTCTAAAAATACTTATATTTTAGTGTTGCGTTAAATAAATGACAAGCGTACGCGGTAAAAAAAAACCTAGAAATAACGAATATACGAACATCGCATCCGTTTAAGTAAATAAGAGAATAAAAAATAAACAGAATTCTCTAACAACTACATCGAAATATTGGTTTTGTCAAGCCCAGGTGGAGACAATTTTATTCCAAGTAATAATAAATAATAATTCATCTGTCAAAGTGACAGGAGGACGTTTAAAATTGCTTGGGTCTTCGAAAAATGAAACGAAGTATAAATTAGATGAGTATCAAGTGTATAAGTTAAACTTTTGGCAACATTCAATGTGAAAATCTGGGCGTCATAATGATTGAGGTTAAGAGGAAGAGCATCTTACGATTGATTTAGCCTTTTTGGCATATGTGAGTTTGATATGTATATAGGTATAATTTGTATAATGCCAATAAATTGATATTATTATTATTATTATTGTAATAATTATATTGTGTAACAGTGGGGTTGTTATAAGAAACTATACTTTTTCCTTTATTAATCAATTATTTATATTATTAGATCATTATTATGACAAAAATACTCCAAACTGTCGCACTGGTAATACACAGCAGCAGAAACACTGAACTGAACAGTGTTTCTGCTGATGATGATAGCTTCGACTCAAAAAAATATGACATAGAGAAAATAAGCCATAAGGAAACATAGGGAAAGATAGATCCCCTTTTATCTACCAGCGATTGCGCTTGGGTAGGTGCTAAGAATTATTTTTTCGTTGAATTCTTCCCCGGTAACTATAAAGTCAAATTCTGCGAATAAATCTTTTGCGGGCGCTTTGTCGCATAACATCAAGCATCATTAGCTTTCGGGGCGATTGTCGGTATATATATCTATCTTTCTTTTGTTGCTTATTTTAGCCATCGATTACTCGCGCAGTGTTTAGACGGTATAATTTGCAAATATCATTTGCATTGAATCACGTAGCCGCGCTGTGCCGTGTTAAAAAAATAATTTAGAAATGTGTTCTTGTATAATTATTAGGAGAATTAGAATTTTCTAAAACCCTTACTTTTATTACAAAAGATTGTTTTAAGTTTAGTTTTATAAGAATTTTTTAATATGGATGTTTAAAATGTTAGACATAAATGCAAACTGAGAATTTATGTATATTTAGAAAGAATTATACACTTTGGAAAAAATTGTCACTTTTATTAAGAAAACATGTTATTCTTTCCTAATGTTTTAATTCTACTATTTTTTATGATGACACAAATCGAATTGCACTTATTGGAATTTTTGCATAAAATATAGTAAAATATTGCTCTGCCATGCCGTATTAAGAAATTCAGAAATAAGTATGTTGTTATTACTTGAAGAAATAAGTATGTTGAAGCCGTTACCTGCAACGCAAAAACTTTTTAAACTTTAGTTTTGTAAGAATTGCTTAATCTAGATGTATAAGATAATAACTGGCAAATTATGTTTAAAAAGAGAGTATAGAATATATGGAAAAATGTCATACACCTCGTGTAATGTATAAGCTATACGTATAAGTTTTAGTTTAAGTTTTTGTATATGTACAGTTTTTACTATACATTGAGCAGTGTGTAATGGAGTATATGTGAAACAGTCAAAGAGTGCACATCATTTAGTACCCTCTCCCGAAAATATATCACAAGGACATTACACCTGAAAAAAAAGTTTTAACTTTATTTAAAGAAATTGTTCAGTTATTCTTTCTCAATATTGTATTTCTATTGCTCTTTATGGCACAAATCAAATTACATTTATTGTAATTTTTGGAATAATAAAAGTGGAATAGATGTTTTGACTTTAAAATTTTAAGAATTAAGATGCTTCGACTTAACAATCATGAAGAAGGAAAGGCCTATTATACGCAAAATTGTTTAATAAATTAAATTAAGAAATTCTGTAAAATATAATATACTATTTGATAAACGTAAAAGATACACAGTGCTCTCTTTAAAAAATAAACCTATTTTCACAAAAAGTATTATAATTGTTTTGTTCCCCTAGCGATTCTTCTATAGAAAATTTGTTTCTTCAATTGAATAAGAACTAAGCAAGTATACCGCTTGCTTTTCAATAACTTGACTTCTAATATATATTATAAATAACTAAACGAGTAAACTGGTATCGATATTTGTAAAAGTAAAAAATATATATAAAGACTGCACATTTATTTATTGCTGTAACAATAAGTTATATACACTCTATTATAACTGAAATGAAAACAAATTTAAACTAAAACTACCTACAAAAATAAAGTACTGTTTACATAAATAAATAAATTTAATAATAACTAAAATATAAAAAAAAATACGAACAGTATATTGTAATAAAATTTCCACGTGAGCAAGAGAATTGAAAATCAGAATTATTATATAAAATTCTTCGGCGAAAAGTACAAAGATTTTAATTCTGGGACTGTAAATCGCTGAAAAGAGGGCGGCATCTTTGTCGGGCACCGTAAAGAGTATTATCTTTCGAGACGATAGTTGATTGCGTCGTGGATTACGATGGCATTGCGTTTGAAGTGGATATGTTAGAATTACGTCTACGAATTCGTTTTACCAACCGCGGTCATAATTTTTTTGAGGTAACTGTACAAACAATACATGCTTTAATCGTATCGGACGTATCCACGTAGGACACTCTATGGTACGCTTCAGTTAACCAGTTGGTCTTCTTTGTGTTCCTCTACCTTCTTCTGTCCACACAAGACCCACACGCGCATTACCGTCATTGCAGTACAATTAACAAACAACAACAGTTGGTTTGTCCCACTATGGGACAAACCAACATCTCGAAAGGCAACACTTCTATCTCTGTCAAAGGTACTAACACGGTGCTGTATTTGACGTCTTCGAACTCTAGGCATTTTGTTACGCTTAACATTCGTAGACGCATGTGCAATAACTAAACATTTCTGTACTAATCAGTTCCCATAAACAGGTTTTTTTTCAGATAAAACTAAAAGTTAATTTTTTTTCTCCAAAAAAAGACAAAAAGTTTACGTTCCTACCATAGCTTGCTTTAAATATAGTCATGCTGATGCCAAAAAATCAAGTTGAACAAATCATTCCTTCTGGGTGTAACACTTCAAATGTCAGTGACTCTGAGTATATTTCCTTAACTCTACGATCTAATTGCACCCTAAGGATCGTTGGTAATTTGGGACCTACAATCCTATAGGCTATATTTTATTTTAAAATGTAAAATGTATCTCTCGGACGTAGATACCAAATGATCGACGGTTATTCTTAGGGCAAAATTACATCTTACTTGTTACAAATTAGTCAAAAGAATTTGAAAAATCTGTTTCACAAACTCAACAAATAAACAACACTCATTAATACGCGGCTCGATCTATTTTTAACGCAAATCATCCGGAAATTGCATGTGACCAGTCCGCATTTTCGACGCTTTCAAAACAAGCGATTATAATTTTTGCCACCCGCCCATTTTGGATGATAAATCGTCAACATCAGTTGGTGTAGATCCATCGCGCGAACGACATTACATTTGACGAATGGACGCTTCTTTTTTTCGTCATTTGTTTTGTTCAACGCCAGCACCGCCGCTTAATTAAGTCGTGCGTTCGCCACGTCCAAATCCTAGTGGCGTGGGTGAGACCTAAATATACAATCCACGGGAAAAAATATCAAAGGAAAACTACCGTCCTGCTTTTTATATGCTTCTTTTATTACTAGAGAGTGATGCGATGGTTCTACGTATGCATTTAGGCACGTCTAGGAATTGATGAGCTTCGCTTGTTTTCGCGTGGAGTTTTTTTTTTTGTTGCCGGCATTTTTTGTAGATTTCTTTTGAGGAATTCGTTTTTAAATGACTGGCCGATTCGTCGCTTTGTTAAACGTGTTTCACAGATGTTTTAGATTTTCATTCCGGTGAATTTGCTTTTTTTTTGAATAAAAATGATATAGTGTATGTTAAAAGTTGGCTAATATTCTCAGTTTTACATATGCTAAGCAAAATCGTTTTGTTTAATGTCTATATTTTATGATATAATAATTAAAGTTAAGTACTTGAGTTAAGCTAGCAGAATTAATTTTATAAATGTCAAAATATTAATTTACCGCCTAGGTATATTATTTCTTTGTTTGTTATTAGTTGTAACTTCAAAGCCATAAATTGTAAATTGTTTAAAAATAAACTGTTGTTAAAGCCATATTTCTCTTTCTGCATTGTTTAGATTTCAATAATTTCAATAACTAAATAACGTTTCAAGGGGGCCCCATTTACCTTATCTTTTATTATTGCTTTGTTCATTTTTTTTTCATTATTAAGGAATATATTTTATAAGTCATTACTGTAATAGGTTGTTGGTATACATGTAACTGTAGCTAACGTCAGTACGGAGTACGTTCTAGAATAGTAGACATGGCGAAGATGTATTCACTTACCTTGTGCAAATATATTTACTATTAAATAAAACAGTATTTATTTAAACAACATATAACATGGCGCTGCGAAGCCAGTGAATAAGAATAAATAAGAAAAAAATCAGAGAGCGCAGGGTATTTAAAAAAATAATAATAAAAGAATAAAGAAACAACAAAAAAGACAAGGTGGAGTCCAGAGTACCACAACAAATGGTGTTTGAAGGGAATATGAATGAGAATTTTAAAAAATTCAAACAGGCGTTAGAAATATATCGATTGACAACAGACAAAAACGAGAAGCCAGATGAGGTAAAAATCGCAATTCTATTAAATTGTATTGGAGAAGAAGGAATTGAAATTTGTAATAACTTCACTCTATCGGAGACGGAAAAGAAAAATTATAAAAAAGTGGTACAAGAATTTGAAAAATATGTCAATCCAAGAAAAAATTTGATATATGAAAGATATAAGTTCTTTACGAGAGATCAGCGAGAAGGTGAGTCTTATGGACACTACATAGAAGAATTAAAGAAATTGGCAGGAAGTTGTGAATTTGAACAAGCAAAGGATATAAAGCAGGAATTAATAAGAGACAGGTTAGTCCTAGGAATGTCTGATAAACAAGTACAAGAAAAAAATATTGCTTCTAAAAGAATGCAACTTAGAAAAAGTAATTGAAATATGTAGAGAAAACGAACTAATGAAAGCGCAAATAAAAACAGTACAAACAAGAGCAGTAGATGAAATCAAAGATAAAAGGAATGATAAAAATGTACAAAAAGAAAACACATTTACGTGTAAAAAATGTGGACGTAAACATGAACCAAGAAAATGTTCAACTTTTGGAAAAGTATGTAACAAATGTAAAAAGAAGAATCATTATGCGCAAGTTGTGCAGAACAAAAAAGGTAGAAACAATAGAAAAAGAAGAAGAAGAATTTCAAGTAGGATCGCTGCAAATACACCAGGTGACACAAGGCGCATCTGAATGGACCGAAGAAATAGTGATAAACAATATAAGTGTTTATTTATTTATTTATTTAAGTATAAGTACAAAAACAGGACTAGCCCAAGAATATTGTACTCTTAAGACATAAGAAAAAAGATAAAGTACGTAAATGCTAAGTGCAAAAATTAACAAGATTGTTGTTGAAGTTGTGATGAAGATTGACACAGGAGCAGAAGTGAACACGCTACCTGAAAATGTGTTTGAAAAAGTGAGAAATGAACACAGACTAGAGAAAACAGGTGTGTTATTGGAGGCATATGGTGGTGCTAAAATAAAACCTGTAGGTTATGTAATGTTAACTTGTAAATTAGGTAACAAAAGTAAATTATTAAAATTTTTAGTAATCGAAGGTAATGTAAAAGCAATATTAGGTCTTAAAGCATGTTTAGATTTAGAATTGTTTAGTAAAATCGATACTGTAAAGATTAATACTATAGATAAAGACAGTTTTGTAAACAATAATTTAGAATTGTTTGAAGGATTAGGACAGATCAACACACAAATAGAGCTCAAGATAAAAGAAAATACACAGCCAGTAGCCAGACCACTAAGAAGAATACCATTATCATTGGAGGCACCTGTAAAAGCAAAATTAAAAGAGCTGTAAAGAAGTGGAATAATAAGTAAGACGAAAGGAGCTAGCGAGTGGGTAAGCAATATTGTTATTATTGAAAAACCTGACAAATTATTCGTATCTGCCTGGATCCACATGACTTAAACAAAGCATTAGAACGTGAGTATTATTTGATACCAACAGTAGCAGAAATAAGTGCTAAGTTAAATGGCATGTCTGTGTTTACGGTATTGGATTTTAAAGATGGGTATTATCAGCTACAATTAGAGGAAAAGTCGAGTAAGTTATGTGCATTTAGTACACCCTATGGCACTTATCAATTTAATAGATTACCATTTGGTTTAAACTGTGCCCCTGAAATTTTTCAAAAAATAAAGACGGAGATATTTGTAAATATAAAAGGAGTGATAGTGTTGATATTATATATCCCTCTTGGATTTTGCATCTGTTGGGCGTAAATATATTATTATTATTATTATTATTATTATTATTATTACTATTATTATTATTATTAACGGTAACAATAATGCCAAGTTCCTATTGATCACGCTGAAAAATGTGGTAATACCACTTTTTATGTTAATTTTATGGAAATTTGCTGAATTGTTGGGAAATTTAGAAATAAAATTATTAACTTCAACATCCTGTATGTCTTAAACGAGCAATATTTGTATAAGGCATGTTGCGCTCAATCCTCATGTTTTAGGCTCTACTATTTCCAGTTTCTAGATTTCCCATTCTTAACGACTCACACTGTATAAAGGGCAACCACCTATAAAAGTATTATCTTTGTAGAACTAGACTGAAGGACGATCGAGGATCTTATGAGGGACAGAAAGAAAGAGGGAACGAAAATAAAAGACGATTAGGGAGCTATAACTCAAGAAATTTGACTGCTTTTCTCTTCTGCTATTACCTAAAAAGTTAGATATTATTTGGATATGTTTCAAAACGAGAGAAAGCCATCATATCCAAACTCGAACCCAAGTAGAATTTATTATCGAGACGATGTAAATGAAACCGTCTAATGAACCGAGCAAGGGCAAGAAAGAGTGATTTAATAACTTAGGAGTGCGGAGGACTTGGGCTTGTCTACACGATTGGAATAAATTATTAATTAACTCCGAGTACTAATAGATTATTTGGGGAAATTATCATATCTATAGCTTCTTTTAGATATGCGCGTAAGTATTCGTAAATGGTCGTATATTAGCCGTTTCAATTAACCGTTGAGAGATATCTAAATAGTCAGTTGGGAGGCATCGCCATCACACGGGAAGAATGTAGCGTCTACTTCCACGTGTAATAGGCTCGAATAATCTTGCTTTACTTTTAAATTTGTAAATTTATTTCTTTTAATCTTTATAGCTGTCTGTCACCGCATATTTAAAATGCTTCTTCTCGGCGTCTTGGCCCAGTCACTTGCATTCTACTTTCGCGTTGATTTATTAAAAAAAAAAAAAAAGAAATTCCGCCTCCATTTTCTCCTCAAATATATTATCTAAATCGATCAGCACTAATTGCCAAGTATGCGCGCGTAACAGCACGACCACATTGTTTTTAATTGAGGATGCTTTTACGTAACAGTCGGCATAAATTACAACTCCATTAAAAAACAAATGAATACCGCGGGCTCTTTCTCCTCTAACGAATGCCTAATGTCCGCCTAACGATTTAATGAAACTATAAATAAATATTTTCACTTCTGATTTGCATATTCACGCGGTCGATTTTAACAATTAGCTGGCTGTAGGGAAGTGGGCAGAACCCATCCAGCGTTTGACGTTTCTATTGGCTCATAGGCATTAATGATTGTAAAGAAGATGTGGGCTAGTTATTTGAGTACTTGTTCAGTAAAGAGAAATATTTGAAAACTATATATGCAATCAATTCTAAGGGGTATATGCACACTAAGAAAAAAATTTAATAATCATAAATAAAAATACAACTATCGTAAGTAAAAAGTTCAGCTGAATAGGAGACAAAAGCACAAATTACTTAGCCCTAGTAAACAAGAGATCCTGAACACTGATACTAACAAGAAGTAATCTAAGTTACTTACGGTCTGCTTCATACCGGTAACTTATGAAGTTACTTATGATAATTAAACTGAAGTGGTTAAGCCAAAGAATATATGCAGTTGCAATAAGTAAAAGATTTGCCCTTGTCAAGTGGTAGGTGTATTGCTGTGAGTGAACTATTCTATAACAGCTATCACACCTTCATAATTAATACAAGCTATTTAGATTACTTGTGATAAGGAAAGAGTATCATTAATGCACGTGCACTAAATACCTGATATATAGAAGGTAATGGTTTGCTATAAATATACAATATATATACTTACCTTAAATTTGTTGTTCAACTATAGGTAGTGTAGGAAACGAGGAAGTTTAGTGAATATTTATTAAGTAGCTTACTGTGTACTCTGTGTGAGTAACTAATAAAGTACAAAAACAAAAGTTTTGCAAATCTTCGATTATTTATGGAACCGCAACTATAAGTACTGCGTACCGAGCAATGCGTAATTCAAAATTGTTTGCAAATAATTTTTAATTACTATTCAGTGTGATGTAGCTTCGATTGCATTAATAATTGAAGATTAAATTCGCATTTATTTTGCTAAAGATGGTACGTAATACTTATTACTTAAGAAAAAAAAAGCAGTCTTATTAGTAATAATTTTATTTTGTATAGGACAAACACAGTGACTACCTGATATGAATGAAGATATTGGTTTCACTTTAACAACAACAACTATTCTATAATGGCTATAACACTTTCATTATTAACCTCAATTAATGCAAGCTATTTGGATTACTTGTGATAAGGAAACAGTATCATTAATGCACGTTCACTAAATACCTGATATATAGAAGGTAATGGTCTACTATAAATATACAATATACTTACCTTAAATTTGTTGTTCAACTGTAGGTAGTGCAGGAAACGAGGAAGTTTAGTGAATATTTAATATAAATTTAAATAAAAAGCAGTATTATTAGTAATAGTTTTATTTTGTACTGGACTAACACAGTGACTACTTGATATGAATGGAAGATATTGGTTTCAGTTTAACAACAATTTACAACGTAATGACTCATAACATATATTCCTTAATAATGAAAAAATTAAAAAAGCAATAATAAAAGGTAAGGTAAATGGGAGCCCCTTGAAACGTTATTTAGTTATCGAAATTATTGAAATCTAAACAAAGGACACAGAGAAATATGGCTTTGAAGTTACAACTAATAACAAACAAAGAAATAATATACCTAGGCGGTAAACTTGCAGTTTCTCTTGGTTCTTTGCACTGGGCGTTGTCTCGGCGAGTTGATCCGCTGTCGGCATACGTGGCGGTTATGTCCGGTGATCGCCTCGAAAACGGCTACTTCGTCGGGGTATGCCTAACTGCAGGTGGCACTTGGACTGTCACTCACCTAGCGACGGCATCCACACTTTAACTTCACCAGCGGGCGCAGATATCATCACAATGATGGGGAATTCAAATATTCCACCACGTGGTTTAAAACTGCAATCTTGAAGCATCCGATTGCTCATAGGCTCGGTACTTCTTCTTTCGCTGGGATTCTTTATACGGATGAGGCCTTGTGTTAGCTCACCCGGTATTTTTAATATATTTGCGTTCCAACTGGCCTACAATGGCCGTACTTCTTGGCCACCCTTTTTCGACGACCTTTTCCTACGTCCGTAACTCTTTCTTGACGCTAGCACGCGCCTACGCGCGTAGCTGTGTCGGGGAGTATTTCATTACTCCGCCGCATTAGCCAATCAGGAATAGCAAAACAATCACGGGGTGGCAGCAAAACTCAAATAATCATAGTTGTTGCAAGTTGTTACCTATTTAAGAAAATACATGAGTTTAATAGCGATCAGCATTGTTGTTACTTCTACTAACCATGTGCTGTAGTTAGATACAGTACCAGTAGTCATAAGTAATACGTTACTTACTAGAAATTTGTGAGGTACGCTGTGTAATAGCCGTTAATAAAAGCACTATTTACGGTAACAACTTGCATTCAGGAAACTGGGTTTAGTTGCAGGTGTTAATTAACGAGAATAGTTCCAAGTAAAACTTTATCTATTGTAAGTAATTTTTTATCAGGTAAACACTTTACTTAGCCCATCTTTCTCAGTGCAGGGTTTCAAAAACTAGATACAAGCGATAAATTCAAATGAAATAAATAATTTTCTGCGAAAAGGTTTTCTTTTCGTGCAACTTTTCATTAGGGATCACATTATAGATCGTTTTGTTTATCTTCACAAATATTTATTCGGAAAAACCAAATATTTAATATCTAACTACTCTAAATGTCTAAATTAAAGTATCTACATCAGGTTGACTAAAAGCTTGTTGCTCTGTTCATTGTAACACTTTCCTTGAATCTCTTGTTCTGCCAAATCGGCGACAATAACAATATTATTGTGAAATAGTTTGTTATAAACGATACATTCTATTTTTTCGTTGTTTGTGACCAACCCAATTTTTCCTTTTCGCCTTAATTTGCTCATACACAACATTTTATTTGTACCGTTACCTCTTTTTACGTCAGTAATTGACAAGCGATTCGCGCGCCTCTATCGGCGGTACGATTAAATATAATTAACTAATAAATCAGGCTGGAGTCAGCCAGCGCGTGGAAGTACGCGATACAATCTGTTAATCTTCTCCGTAATTGGTAATTTCGCGGCATAATTCCTATGCAAATTGCGATATTCTATATTCTAATGTGACGACGATTTGTCATGTTTATAGCCGGCAAGTGTAGCTTAAACGCTGTCGGTGCTATAAAAGCTTAACTTGAAGCGATGCAGCTTCAAAGTTCAGGGATTAATTATTCTGCATTTATGTGTAACGATATATGATACTTTGATATATTATGCAGAGTGTTAGGTGAACATGCGGCAAAAATTCAAGGGGTTATTCCTTGGCCTATTCTAAGGATATTTTATCCTATGATGATTTTTGAAAAACCCCTTTGTTTCGAAGATTTGCGGCAGTAACAACATTTTACTATCAAAAAGTACATGTAAAGTTGCTCAATCTATAATAAATAGCTTTCTCCAGTCTGGATACAAGCATTCAATCTTCTCGTCATTGACTGTCGAACTCTTTCAAACACACCTGGGTCGTTTCTAATTGAGTTACGCCCAGCAATTATCCGATTGCGCAAATCGTCCAAATTCTCCACTGGAGTTGCGTAAACTATTTCCTTCAGAGATCCCCAGAAGAAATTATCTAGGGGGTTTAAGTCTGAGGATCGAGCAGGTCATGCGTGTGGTCCACATCGACCAATCCAGCGATCTCCGTATGTTGCTGTTAAAAAATTGCGAGCATCCAAATTGAAATGTGGTGATACACCATCGTGCATAAACTACATTGCAATTCTTGTCGCGTATGGTACAACCTCCAGAAACTTGCTTCCAAAAAGTTGCGGTACATTATGCCAGTAAGTCTTCCTGGTAGAAATATCGGTCCAATTAGATAGTCACCCACAATTCCAATCCAAACATTCAACGAGTGATGTTGAACACGTTTAGCTTCTAACGAGTTGCCATCGGCAAATCCATACATAATTTAATCTGGAATAGTTGCTCTATTTGATGATGTAAATAATATGCATCTTATTTATGTAAGTTTTTCTATATTTGCTTTCAAAGTTCAGCAAAATTAAGACGTTTCTGCGTAAAGAAATTAGGGTGTAATTAAAAAGATTGTACCACATGCAAATGCGCTTACTTATTGATGTTACTTATTATTGGATACTGTTTATCTGGTACAAGAAAATTAATTGTCTGTAACAAGTAATCGGATTATAAAAATTTGCCTTAAGTAGAGGATTAAGTTTAGTTTTACACAACCCTACACAGTAATTACCTCATTTAAGCATAAATTAGCTATTTGGCTTTGCAAATTCAAGAAAATTAGCTGCCAATATTTGCCTATTCAGAACATATAAAAGAAAACTCCACTTGGTACCCGATCAGTTGAAACTCAACTTTGAGTCGAAACTTTATGTAAATTATTCTGTGCGCTATTTTCGCAATTTCTGGCGTTAGAGTGGTTGTAAAAGATTATGTATTGCAATAGTTTTTTTGAAAAGTTGTAACATAATGGACGCGAAGAAAATAAGTCGATTGGTATTACACGAAGTCGCTATGAAGAATGATGATAAATCGACTGAAAGTAAAAAAACGAGCAATGTATCGGTTTATACTTGATACATACGGGCTTGCCGAAGAAGATAAATCAAGTAAAAATATGTTGTATTGGCTTGAACACCTATTTTTCCAAGATATTTTCAATATTGGAAATCGTCTAATAGAACATCAAGTGTTTTTATGAAAAGCATAATGTTTGGCTACAAGAAGAAATTATTTTTCCTGAATCTGCTTACTGCGATCGACCATCAACTTCGGGTATTCGAGGTCGTCCTTCAAAGAGTTTTGTTGAAAGTTCTGTTGTTATAAAAAGGCGTAAAACCGAGGAGCTCAGAAAGAGTACTTCCGTGGAAGAACTTGTGCATGCTGCTGCAATGAAAGTACGAGAAAGTCGAAATAAAAGTACTGCCGATTTGATAATTGAAAGTACTTCAACTACACAAGATGTGAAAAAATTTCGTACACGTTTGAGAAAATCATCAAGGGAGCATACAAATGAGGACTTGTTTGTCGATTACTATTAAGTTCTGATCCATATTTAAGTTTACAACATTTAACTGATTCTAGAAAAAGGCAATTTGATTCGGATATTTTAGAGTTAGTAAATGTTATTGGGGAAGATGATACTGCATTGGATATATCATCTGAATATTTTTCCGATTCTGATTAATTATTCACAAAATATAAAATGTAATTGTTTCTTTCCAATTTTTGTTTTGACTAAGGGTGTTGCTGTTCATGTATAAAAACATTTTACTGAAGCAAAAAGGCTTAATTTTGTATTTTGGACAAAAATTTCTACAATATAGTTTGAGGATGTTTTAAGGGTTGTTTTTTTTTTATTAACCAAGTGCAAACTACTAAACATGTCAAATTCAATGCATTAAGGGGTGCTTTTGACAAACAAATACTTCGAATTTGTAAAGTAAACTGTATAATTTGTATAAAAAATATTCTTCGTACTTGTATTAAGTGATATCAATTTTTCGCATTTAACAAATTTTATATTAAAAGTTGGGTAAGCTTATGTTTTTAGGTATTCTGAATCCGAAATTATGCATAAAAAACCCGTATTTGTAAAAACCTACCCTATAATACAACCCTTATAGGGTAGGTTTTACAAATACGGGTTTTTTATGCATAATTTCGGATTCAGAATACCTAAAAACATAAGCTTACCCAACTTTTAATATAAAATTTGTTAAAACTAAAGAGTAAACAATTTCGATCGCGTTCTGAGCCACTGTGCGCTGTGATCATCAGAAGAATAATGCCTAATTTAAGCTTTGCTGACAGTTATTTGGTAAATTCACACAGTAGATCGTAACCGATATTAAAATACCGTTATTCACCCGAAACGGAAGGGAATACACAACATATTACTAAAGTATAGCACTCCTTTTCAAGAGTCTATGCTCGTTGCCTAAAAATATACAGGGTATTCCACGTAACTGATTCATTAAAAGTTTATGTCTTATTATTATTTACTTATATGTGAGATTTTGGCACCAGTATCTGTTCGATTGGAACTATAAATGTAAAATACCTTGACCAAAATATCACTTCCGGTTAACCGGAAATGGATGTCAACTTTCTTATTTTAAATAGAATGATATAATTTTTTTATTCATTTTTGGATTCTACAACTATAAATACGTCAGTTTTCATTAGCTATTCCTATAGCTACATGTTGCCGTTTTTGAGTTATTTAAGTTTTTTTTTTTTTTTTAGTCATAATCATTACATCATTGAGAAATTAATATCTCGGTTAATACTGCAAGTAGAGACTCCAAATTTGCTATGTTATGAATGTAGATATTATTCTAAGAAGCGGTAAGCACACTTTACATTCTAACATACAGGGTGCTCAAAACTGAGGAACAAAGTGACATATTTTCAAATGCAGAAAACTCTTTTTTTTAAATAGAACACGCTGTATCTAAATTCGGAATTAGAAAGTAAATATCATCCCTTATCGTTTTATGTGAGCATTCCCTATACCTATCTTTAATAGATTTTGAGATATGAGCGGCTTTTTGTTAAACAGACTAAGTATTCTTTTTTTTTTTAAATAGAACTCCCTGTATTTTAATTCGGAATTGAGAAGTAAATATCATCCCCTATCACTTTATATCAGCATTCCCTATACCTATCTTTAATAGATTTTGAGATATGAACGACTTTTTGTTAAACAGACTAAGTAGCCCTATTTTTACGTGTTTGTAGCTGGCTCTGAATGGGATTAATGTCAAATTCATTGACTAACCAAAAGTGTTTATGTATATCATTGTAATTACACTTTCGTATAACGCAATATTAATAGAAATGACTATTCGAACAGACATTCTTGTATGGTTATTCAAAAATAATACATGAATTTGACGTGAATCCATTTCAGACCCAGCTACAAACATTTGAAGATAGGGCTACTTAGTCTGTTTAACAAAAAGTCACTCATATCTCAAAATCTATTAAAGATAGGTATAGGGAATGCTGATATAAAGTGATAGGGGATGATATTTACTTCTCAATTCCGAATTAAGATACAGGGTGTTCTATTTAAAAAAATTGAGTTTTTCTGCATTTGAAAATATGTCACTTTGTTCCTCAGTTTTGAACATCCTGTATGTTAGAATGTAAAGTGTGCTTACCGTTTCTTAGAGTAATATCTACATTCATAACATAGCAAATTTGGAGTCTCTACTTGCAGTATTAACCGAGATATTAATTTCTCAATGATGCAATGATTATGACTAAAAAAAAAGAAAAACTTAAATAACTCAAAAACGGCAACATGTAGCTATAGGGATGGCTAATGAAAACTGATGTATTTATGGCCATAGAATCCAAAAATTGACAAAAAATTAGGTCATTCTATTTAAAATAACAAAGTTGACGTCCATTTCCGGTCAACCGGAAGTGATATTTTGATTAAAGTATTTCACATTTATAGTTCCAATCGAACAGATAATGGTGCCAAAATATCAAATATAAGTATATAATAGAACATCATAAACTTTTACTGAACCGCTTGCGTGGAATATCCTGTATACAAAGGAGAATGTAAAACAAATAGGGAACAAATAACAAAATTTGCAAATAAAACTATTTCAATTTATTACAACCACAGTGAATAGCGAATCCTTAAACCCACAGGCAAACGCACCGTGGCGAATTGATTCTACCACGGGATGTTCGTTCGTTCGCTAAACGATCCCCCCGTCCTTTGATGATAAATACACTACTGAGTCCATTAGGGCAGAAGCGATTTGCATGAGGCGAACGAGACCCGAGTGTCCTGACCGCCCGCCGGGGTGCCCTCCGGTTCGCTCCGGGGGTCCGGTCAACACGAACGGACGCGTTCGGCTCCGTAGCAGCCGTTTCCCACTTAAAATCGCGCCGCAATTACCCCGTGATTAATACGCGCCATTCGTCCACGGCAACGTTGACTAATAACGGTTAGAAAGCGGGGTGAATTATTGGTGATTTTATGCCGCGAAGTATTCGCGTATAGAATATACCGGGTGTCCAACCTAAGATGCAACGGTCCATAGCCGATTTATTATTGTCTTTTTGGAAAAATGTTTCAAATAAATGTTGCCTGGAATCATATTCTACACATTTTAAAAGTAGTTTCAGTAATGGCGGACTTCCGGTTGTACCGAAAGTAGATACTAACTTTATTATTTTAAATGGAACACCCTGTATATTATTGTATTTTTGGATTCCTTGTTAAATTTAAATAACAATACGTTGGGCATACATTGGGGCTAAATTGTACCGTTTCCGAATTACATGACGTTTTTCGAAAAAAAAATGACATTTGCAATGTCTGCGGTGTTTGGAAATATCTCCGGAAATACGAAAATTAGAAAGATGCGGATTTCAGTTTTCGCTTAATCATGAAACAGGACACGTCTTTTATTTTAAAATTGTTGCGTTTAAATTACAAAATTATTTAAATACGGCTCTGTAATTTTCAAACTCTAAAATCATGGATAACTTTTTTTTAATTGAATGGTATAGCAATTTTTATATAAATGGGTGCAAAATTTAATTTTCTTTCGATTTTATACGAGTGTCATTGTGTCTATCTCCAAAGGTTTTGGAGATATTCGCGATTTTTCAGTTTTTTATGATAGATACTGCTGTGGACTGGCACTCCGGGTTTTGTAAACTCAGTGTTTATTTTTCGAAGATCAAGTTTTGGCCATGCCGCGCGCAAATTCTCACAGAAGTTATTGTTTTATTATAACTAACAGCTTCTTGCGGGTTTCGCCGTGTGTCAAAACTTTCGCTCGACGTTTCGCTGTTCATACTGACAGCTTCTTCAGGATAACTGAACTGATTCTCCATGGTCCGACATTCTTCTTATATACGCCCCTGTGCATCCAACCGTGTAGTTTCCGCTCCATTGACCGTGACGGTTCGTAGTAGGCTCTTCCACGTGTTGCTAAGGTGGTACCCTTCTTCTCTGTTAACGGTTTTATTCTTCTCTATTTCTATGGCTTCCCTGATGAGTCTTTTTCCATAGTTCTTGGTGGTAGTTATTACTTTTACATTCTTGAAATCCATTTTGTGTCCGGTGTCGTGCATGTGTTCTGCCGCCGCTGATTGATCGGTCCTTCTTAATCTTGCGTCCCTCTCATGTTCTTTTTATTCTTATGTCGATGGCTCTTCCTGTTTGTCCGACGTAGCACTGTCCGCATTGCATGTTATCTTGTAGATACCTTCTGTGCGTCCCTTGGGTATCTTATCTTTTGCGGTCGGTAGATACTGCTGGATCGACGTTGCAGTCCCGAAGCGTACTTGTACGTTACGTTTCTTCAAAATTCGGCCAACTTTTTCGGTGACTCCTGCTATATAAGGTAAACACGCCATCCCTCTTCGTGGTTCTGTAATTGTCTCCAGTGTCGTCTTCTTCTTAGTGGCTCTCCTTATGTCGATGTCAGTGTAACCATTCTTCTTTAGTGCTTGCTCCAAATGTATCTTTTCACTGGTAAGATGTTGTTCGTCACTGATGGTTTCGGCTCTGGATAGCAATGTTTGTATTAATGTCTTCTTCTGCATCGGATGATGGTGAGATCTTGCATGCAGATATCTATCGGTGTGCGTCTTCTTTCTAATACTGCGTGCTGTAGCATTTCCTCTTTGTTTTCTTAACCATAACATCCAGGAAAGGGAGATTTCCATTTTGTTCTTTCTCCATGGTAAACTTGATGGCTGGGTGCTGTGAGTTTATGTGTTTCAAGAACTGTTGTAGTTTTTCTTCTCCGTGTTGCCATATTACAAAAGTATCGTCGACATATCGCAGCCAACACTTGGGTTTCATATCGCTGGAACTTAGGGCTTCTTCTTCAAATGCTTCCATAAACAAGTTGGCTATTACTGGTGATAAAGGGCTTCCATTGCTGTTCCGTTCTTCTGCTCGTAGTATTTCCTTCATACAAAAGTATGTCGTGGATAAGCAAAGTTCCAATTCAAGACGTCTTTGTGTCCAGTTCTGAAGTAAGG